>WBNM01011714.1:0-171014 GCA_013399055.1 Ramphastos sulfuratus | reverse complement strand
TTAATATGAATCTACTCCAGAGGTATTTGCTTTTTCTTATGTGACTCAAATGGCAATTGCAGTTAAAAGCTTGATAGCTGGTATGTTGTTTACCCAAAAGAACTTAATAATTGTTCTGGGAATAAAACCTTTGCTTGAATCACTAAAGAGACCTTTAAATGTGGAAGAAGCTTTATTTTAATTAAGGCATCTTTAGAATGATTTTTGAATGCTGAGAGTGACTGTCAGGAAGGCAAGCACTTGTGGAAAGCATTGGCAAAACACACACCTGATGTTTAAGGTCAGGCTGTTAATTTTTCTGGAGCTTCTAAGTCAAGGATATGTGATGAAACTTCTTCTGAGGTTGCATTTGGTACTTAAGAGTTTCTCTGATGCTGTGAATCTGAGTTACAATGAGATTATTTTCAATTTGGGTATGTGTGTGGGAGTCTAATTGTACTTTCTAGGTGTGTGGTTGAAGTACTGATAAAGGGCAAAAATTTGGCCAAGATTTTAAGTGATAACCTTTTTCCATGGTATGCTAAGAGGCCCTTATATAGGGTAGAAAGCTTTACAGCATGGCTTGGCAGTAGGAATTTGACAGTATTCACTCAAGTAAACTAAGGAAACCTGTTATAAAAATAATGCTTAAAATGCTGTCAGACATGAATGACAAGTCAAATGCAACCTCACTGAGGTCTGAATTGCCCTGGAGTATTACTGTATTTGCATTAATGATCATGATGATGAACTTCATGAGCTTATTTGATCTGCCAGGACCACCAATACAAGAAGTTATGAGTACATAGAATAATGGGATTAAAATTCAAGATAAATTTGACAAATGGGAGAAATATCCACCTTGCTTTAGTACTCTAAATTTGTACCATAAC
Organism: Ramphastos sulfuratus; assembly: GCA_013399055.1. NCBI lineage: Eukaryota > Metazoa > Chordata > Aves > Piciformes > Ramphastidae > Ramphastos > Ramphastos sulfuratus. The sequence continues at coordinate 170,142 of WBNM01011714.1, read as the reverse complement.
AGGGGGATGGTGGTGTGGTGGTGCCTTCTGCAGTGTTTGAAGACTTCAGACTAGGGGACTGCTTACAGTGTTCTTTATTGTAATGTCTTGTTTGAGGTTGTATTTCTTGTAAATTTGTTATAGTTGGTGGTGTTAAGGTCATCAGAATGCTGCCTTTTTAATTTTGACTTCATAGCAAAATCTTCAATTAAAGAGGGATTGCTGGTGTGCTGTTGGGCACATTAGCTGATGAAGTCACTAGTTAAATCATTACTCAGGAGAGTTATCCTACATTAATCTGTATGACTGCTTTCAAGTCTATGCGTAACTTGGTACTTTACTACCTTGTAATTGAGGCCATGGATATGAGCACAGAGAATTTTTTGACTATGGACCAGTAGGGGTTTGGAGGGCAACCTTCTAAAATATTACAGTTTAAAAACTGGATAGAGAACACAGTGCTGCTGTCTGAAGTTCTCTGGGAATGTGAGCGTGTTCGTGATGTGCCTGAAGCAATGAAAGACTAGCTTCCCTTGGTAAACACACTTTGTATGTTGACGCTATTGGGATTAAAACCAATCCCTCTCAGATACTGTCCTTCTCTGAAGTTAAAACAGGTATAGCATGTGTGATGTAGGTGACTTTTTTTTTTTTTTCAGACTTGGTCTTTTGTCTTTGATCCTGTAGTGCAAATGCTTATTAATTACCAGAATGAAGGAACAGTAAGGAAGCAAAACAGAGATGCCAAAGAACTGTATGAGATAGGCAGAAGAAAATAAAGGCAGATATAACAAATGAACATATACTGGGCTTTTGGTTAAAAAGGGAACAAAACCTTCTTCCAGAATGGAATCTTATGTAACGATGTTTCTTCTTGGTTACTTTTTCCTTCAGAGAACATCCGATGAGTCAAATGAAATCTTCCTGTTCCCTAGCATAAGGTAGCCAAAAAAAAGTATCCTTTGTGTAGCTCAATTCTAGATATGCAGCATATTTGATCTCTGATTTTGTGTACATTTTTTGGATGCATAGTGTACAGTTGAAGTAAGCACCATGCATACATATGTGCTGTTATCTTGAAATATTAGATGGTATTGAACTAGTTATGATTACAAGTGCTCGTTTAGGGCTCTCACACACTCCCAAAAACTACACAATTACAGCTGGATCTAAAGTAGTTGATCTCTCTGAATTAAAAACGTGTCCTCATTCAGTCTTTGGTTAGTGTGTATGGCCTTCTTACATAAGACCTGATAGTGATCCATTTCATTAAACCTGATATGTCTCCTGGTCCCTTCCACAGACTGTCTCAAAACAACCTGGAGTGTTTAATGATGTGCTGTGTAATTAGATCTTATTACCCTAAATCTATACCTGCCTGTGTCATGCACTTTAAATACAGGAACATGAAATGCAACATAATTTTTCAGACTAGAATAAGGAAAAAAACAATGGCATGGATGCTTCCTATGATGTTGAAACCCAGAAAACTATAAATCAGTTGAGAAATTGCCAGATAAAGTTAAGGTGGCAAAAAACTGGCAGAACTGAGGATATGCAGAACTCTTAAAATAAATGTTCACATGTATTACAGGGAGTCATAAATTATGCAGCCATTATTCATGCAGCAGAGAATGAACTCAATAACATGAGCAGAGAACTGTTGTTAATACTTCTCCTTAAAGAGGGAAAAAGTAACCAACTACATAGTCAAAAATCAAGTACAAAATAGCAGCTTTTTGATTTGTCACTTGAATGTCAAATAAGAACTAAATACATGCTGCATTAAGACAAACAATTCCTGTCATGTCAGAATGTTTGATATGGTGCTTAATGGATCACACAAGGAAACCTGGTTTTTACTATAAGCATTTTCAGTAATCCCTTTGAAAAGCAGGAATTTTCTTTCTTCTAGGAATTGTTTTACAGATTTAATTAAGATGTCTGATTTTTATCCAACACTAAACTTAATTTCCATATATTTTGTAATTGGTTTTGTTGTATTTCTTTTTAATTTACACTTAAATTGAGATACTTTCACAATAGTATGGAAGCTTCTGAATTTATTAAGTGTTAGTGCTATCAAGTTAGAATAGCTGTTTGCATGCCCTTTTCAACCTTAAGGTTTAGAAGGTGTGAGGAGAGTGTTCTTCTTTTTACCCAAAGACACCTTACAGTCTTAATTCTTCTCACTACCAGCAAGCTAAGTGCTATTTCTAGATTTCAAAAAACTGTATCACAAGACAAGAGATGATTGCTGATAAAATCTAAACATAGTTTTGAAGAAGCTTCTCTTGCTATCTGTCTATTAAATCTTCCTATTTTAATAATTTGACTTTTGAATAATCATCTACATCTCAAAACACATTGTACTGTTGTACTGTGGAACTCGGGAAAGCGGTATTTATATTCTGTAAGCTCTTGCTAGGTGTCTGGGGGTTGGTTTGTTTGGATACTTTGGGGACAAGACAGCTAAGATCTTGACATGAAATCTGGCTGCAATCCTATTCTAGTAAAACTTACTGTGCTTACATTGGCTGTACTTTTAACACTACCCTCTTCCCTGCTCTTGAATTTGCATTTTGTGGTTATGTCCACACAGATCAGTAGCAGCAGCATGGTTTAAGAGAAAGGTGTAGTGGAAAGGTGTGCTGGTTTAAGGCTAATTGGAATATTTTAATAGAGAAAACTATAGGCTTTGAAAGGAAAAACAATGGTGATGTCTACTTCACTCATAGGCTTGCTGAGATGTTTAGGAATAAGTACTCAAAACAAAAGATAAGACAGTCAGGCTTGTCACACTCTGGGGCGGTCTAGCAGCTTCTGCCTTCTCCTCTCCGACAAATTAATTTCACTAACCACTTTTCCTTCTAACTCCTCCTCTGGCTGATCCTCAAAACCTTGGGGTAAGGTGTAGGGGTGGGGAGAAGGTGGAAGGGTGGTTGGGAGCCCCTTCTGGGGTCTCTGATTTCTGGGAGGGGTGTTGTGTTTCTGTATTACCTTTACCTTGTATATTTCTGTAAATATTGCTGTATATAGTGTATATATCTGCTTGTATATTGTGCNCAGGCAGGATGTCTTGTGGTGTGCAGTCTCGGTACGGATAGAGCAAATATAATAGTGGAGCACAGGTATAAAATAGCAAACACACCTTGTACTGGCAAAGCACATGCTGTGCTCCCTGCTCATATCCTTTCATCCATACAGCCTGAGACTAATGGGCCTTTGGACACAGAATAGCCAATCAAATAGCAGTTAGCCAAGCTTGACCATATCGGGTGAAGCCATAGGCTTCCTTTACCCTTTTTAGGGCAGAACACAGCCTTGCACAAAGCAACTGTGTGCACCTTGTTTACCGCAGGGTCTGGGCAGGCCACAGAACCTAGACTTAGTGGCTCCACATTCTTTGTCCTCTTTCCTGCAGTTGCTCTCCCCAAAACAGAAGGAGGGAGAACAGAAAAAACATGCCTGGGAGAACCAGGACATGTACAAGCCTATTTGGGCCTGCTTAGGCCTACCACGACAAAAGGTTCATTTTTTTTTTTTTTTCAGTGAGCTATGTAATAGTGTTGAGATGAGACATATTAAACACCTCTCTAAAATTCAGGTACTTCAGAATTTCTTCTTTCTACTTCAGAAATTGTTTTTCTTACTAATCTTTTATTTATTCTGTGAGATTTGGGTTGGGAGTGGCTTGAGATCTTCTCCCAAAATACACATCAGCTTGTTTGAAGAGGAACATCATGGGCTACAGTGAACCAAGAGAAAAAACATTGCATAGTTGAACTCTGTCAACTACTTAATTACAAGTTATGCCTAAAACTACTATGATAAAAGGTTATATGGGCTTTCGTTCAGGATATTTTTACATCCATGATAACTCTTAATGTATAGCTTTACTCTCTGCTTGTGTAGCTAGCTAATAACTTATTATTTGTGCAAGGTTTTTTTGCTCTGCAGAAGACCAGAAAAAGAAGTAGTAAGAAAAAATGTAGCTATTGTACGTATAATTTCTTCCCCATCTTCCCTTTTTTATTTTCCAAAAGTGAAGAACATAATTAAGAAGATATCCCAACACTTGGATATCTCTGATGTTTCCTACAGACCTTTTCCCTGGGGATCAATAATTTGAATATGAAAAACTGCAGAAGTTTTATCAGCCCTAAGTCAACGTTTTTCAGAATTTCATATGGAAGGGTCAAATTTACAAAACACAAACACCACAATCAAGTGTTCTTGTAGCAAGCATATTTTCCTCAGGACTTTATTCTAACATGAGGTCAGAATGACAGAAGTGGGAGAGTAAATGCCTGTGCTTTCATTAGTGGGCTTGAATTATGCTTGAGATACATGTAAAACCTAGTAAGAAATTCTTTGGCGCAAAGATGCTTTTCACATTTTATCTTCATTCACTAATGACCCCTTCAAAAGCATCTGTACAACTGTTAAGTTTCTGGCTACTCTGCATTCATGTTATTTGCTGGAATGTTTTCACATGATTTGATTTTAGTTTACTTTTTTACAGCAGTGGGTGATAACTCTCTGAAAAGCTTGATGTAGACAAATATTGGAATATTTCCAGGATTCATTGACTTGGTGTTGTGATTCATATTTAACTGCTTTTTAACTGCATCTGTGAAGGCTGGGTGGGCCAAGGTGTAAAAACACATGGTCATGGTAGTTTTTTCTGGACATCCTGCAGACACTTTACAAGCAGCTCTGCAAAAATGTCTTGTAGAGCAAACTTCCATGAGCTCAGAGTGGCTGAACTGCAGATGAAAACTTAGGATGCATCTAAGGCTTTTAGTCCCAGTAACACATTGATTCTAAGAGGAAGAATAAAAGCTATTATTTAAACTTGAGACCTTATGATACAGAAGAGCCAATGATGGTAACATGTTAGAGGTAGTTATGATTGAGGCTCTAGAAACATAGGTAAATGAATTACTGAGTTTCTTACATACAATGTTTTGAAGAAGGTTTTAAGTAGAAGTATAAAGGACAGTGATCAGCCTTTGTTTAATTACTTATGACTTAAAAAATTTGAGGGGTAAAAGGTGTTGTGGAAGTCCAAAATAGTCCTAAACATGTTCTGACTTGTCCAGATATGTTCCCCTGCTCCTCTTCCTTCTGCTGTTGGGGGAAGCAGCTGCAGGAAAGGAAGACAAAATACCCTGGTGCTTTAGAGTCTCCTCCTCTCCTTCCAAACTTGTTTACAGGGTACTCTCATGTGTTTATACACTTGTTTGTGTTCTGCCCTAAAACGGTAATAGTAAGCCCTGGTTTCACATTTATATGGTCAGTTTTGGTGAAGTCCTATTCTCATTGGCTGATCTGTGGCCAAAGAGCTGTTAGTCTCAGGATGCATGGATAAAAAGAGATGAGCAGGTAAACACAAAGTGCTTTGTGTTAACATGCTTCTGTCAGTGCTATGCCTTTATAGAGCTTCTGCTGCTTTTGCATCCTGCCATGCTCTGCTAAGCTGTAAGCTAGCCCTGCTACATAATAACAAGCCCTGTGGCTTTGGGTTTGTATACCTGGAAACTGCTTTAAGTGCTTCACACAATAGGCTTGCTTAGCCAGTGTGACATTGCGCCCATCTGCACATCTGCAAGACATCCTGCCTGCACCTCTGCAAAGCTCTGTGCCGAATCTGGAGTCTGAGAGAACCAGAATCAGGTCAGAGATTGTCTGCCTCTCTCCCAGCACCTTGCTAGAGCCTGGGAAGATCAAGACACTGACAGAACTCCCTGTAAGTGTTTGGGTACTGTCTGGAAACTGTAGTTAGCCCTGGGATTCTGAAAATTATTTATTTTGTGAGTAAATACTCAAAAGCCTCTTTAACAAACTCTGTAAAACTCTGTCTGAGAATCCAAGTGCTTTGTGCCTTAAGCAGAAAGGAGCTTTTGAGTCCCTCTAGTGGGTAAGCAGTATTATCAACCACAAGAATGTCTTTCCAGTTCTAGTAGTTTAATGTCTGTTGTATATTGCTAGTTATTTAAGTGTTCTAGACTCTGTTGTCTTCCATCTATGTAATGTTTTCACGACCGTTGCAAACAACCTATTATTGCTAAAACGGTGGCTGGTAGCAAGACTCCTGAATATCAAAATTAATAAACTATATTAATTATAAAAATACCATCTTGCACCTTGCATCTTACCACCATTACAAAAGGAAGTTTGTTATTCTACCTTGAGAGAACTGACTGAACTGAAAGCATTCTCTGAAGATACTTAATCTGCTGAGATGGCAGTTTCACAGCTCCTTCCACAATTCAAAAAATTCTTACCATACTTCCATTTCAGGCTATGTGAACTTCTCTACTACAAGTTTAAGTTCACTGGACTTTGTCTTCCATGTCTTGGTGGCAGGAGGAGGCTTGCAGTCTTCCTACATGCATTCACTGTTTTTTGGTTGTTTTTATTATTATTTGGTGCTAGTTTCTTGGTCCCCTGAAAGCTTTGTACTATATCTTAGTTCAGATGCTTTGGATGGAGTTGTGGAGACCAGTACCACAGGCTTTTTTGTAAGTAGTACTCAAAAGCTCAATATTATGTAAGTACTGCCATCAGATAAGTTTTGCTGATATTTTATCTACTGTATGAAGACATACAATGCTTATTTTATATTTCTTCTCCTAGATGTTAAGAAGGGCTGTGGCCATAAAATAACCCCTTCTCTAGCTGTGTCTGCTGGCCTTGTAGATCTTGGTGTCCTACCTAATTCATTTTTTGTAACATTCTTGAATATGTTTTCAGCTTCATCCAAACACTACTGAAGCTGTTGTCAAGTCAACAGATCAAGTAATGCAGTTCATTTGAATCTGAAGCTAGCAATGAGGTCTTAATGGTCTGCTTATACATTTCCGCTTTATAAAAGGACACAGCCTGGGGTTATTTGCCCTCTTCGATGTTACTGAGTACTGTTTCATCTAGTTTCACAGCAGTTAGCTAAACTAACTTGAGCTCTATTTGGTGGTGAGCTCCTGAAAGTCTTTTTAAAGCTAAGTAACATGTTCTTGTGTTTTCTGAGCATTGTAATACTACTTCGCAGGCATTTCTGTAGGTAAACATAACTTGTTCCACAGAACTGTGCTGACAACAAGCTGTCTTCTGTAACTGAAGGAACAAATGAAACTGTTTAAGGTGGTGGATTTTGCATTGAATAAGAGGCTTTGTGTTAGCTGAAGATGACCTTTGATTGCCCGTAGCAGAGGATAAAATGACTGCCTGAAGAACTATTCCTTGAAAGCTTATTGCAATTCTCATGAAGTTGGATGTAGGTGAAAGCTCTCTTCAGGTGAATGGCCTTTCTTGGTATAAAATTAGGAGAGGGATTGATTAAAGTGAATACAAAAAAGCTTTTCTGTGGTTTAGAGGCTCAGCTTCACCTGGGTTCTGCCTCAGGTTCTCCTAAGCAAAACATGTCAGCAAACAGAGTTTGATGTCTCATGCAATAGTTTTGAATCCCAATTATGCTGTCTGGAGAAAGGCGAATTTGTGAATACTAAACACTTTTTTCTTGTTTTTTAAAATACACTTGTCTTTGGTTAATAAAGTAACCTCAATGTTCATTCTAAAACTTCAAAAAGATATATTGTAAAAATTGTTTTCTGAGATTTGAAGGTTGTCGACACCAGCTTGCTGCTTTGTTCTGTAGTACTAGAACTTTAGGTAGCTATTTGTCTTAGCCTGTGTTGGTTTATTTATAGAGGATTTATGCTATGTTCATCATTCACTATGAGACATTAACTGTTCCACCAGTGGTTTTTAAATATAAATGGCATAATGTTGCCTTATTGAGAGCCCATGGACCTTTTTTTACTCAGTTCATAATTACATGCAATAATTAGGTGGTCTGAGAAATTCCTAATGTTACATTTGTGTTTTGTGTGACACTGAGAGTCTTTGTAAATTGCACTTTTTTGAGGTGCAGTGATACATAAATCAGGTACAACCCTTGTCAACACTGCTTTAGCACTTTTTTTTTTTACAAGCTGTTGTTATGATTTGTATTTAGCATATGGAGGAGAAGCAGAACAAGGGAGACATGTCCATGTATGCCATTTCTGATAAATTAATTAGACCCTCAGTGGCTGCACAACTTTATTGCTTTCTTTTTTGTAACTGATTATTAGACAGATGAGAGGGAAAGCAGCCCTGATATTAACAGACACTGAACAGACTTGCTGACCCATAAGCAACTTCATTTTCCTATATCCCTCTTAGAAGATGTGACTAATTATTTCTAGGTTACCCTGGAATTAAGGATGAGGGCTTTTAAGAGACATCTGTAAGGGGAACTCATCCACTCATGGATCCCTTTCACAGAACAAAAGTAATCCTCACAGAATGAGTTTCCTTCAAACAGCATCAAAGAGACGAGGTCCTTGCTCTTCAGATACTTTCTAAACAGCAGAAAGTATCTCAGAAGGTTTTCCCCATAAACAGAGCAAGTTTTATAAAGTCAAGAAAGGTTCTGGTGACCACTCTGGATAGCTTCATCTCGCTTCTCTTTCTCCCCACCTGAAAAGGTTTAAGTGAAGCAGTTCAAACTGATAAGCAGTGAGCTTATCACAGAGCAAAATCATCAGATTACTTTGCTGTAGCAAGGAGCAGGATGTGTGAAGTTCACTTTCTTGTCTTAGTTTTTCAGGTTTCTGTGAGGCAGATGTTTGCTTAAAGCACTGGAGTTGCGAGGGAACTTGTCAAACATGTCTTGAGGGTAACAGTGGTTTTGTTTGGGTTTTTACCTAATAGCCTAGAACATGAAGAGGCAGAAGACCAGAATGAGTGCCCTAGGGAAGGAGTAATTAAAACCCATTCTTAGCTTTCATGATGCTGACTTCATAGTTCTCTGCAGTAAGCCTTCAAAAAGTAAGTGGAAGTAGGGGAATGAGTGGGTTAGTCTACCCACAAGAAAATCTGCTACAACTTTCATGCCTGAAAATTGATACAACCCATATGGCTTTGAAAAATGGCTGTTCTCCTACCATGGGCTAGAAGGCTGTGTGCTGTCTCCTTTGCTGCTTAATATCAGAGGATCCTTTGGGAAGGGTAAGTATGGGAAACTTAATACATACTACATTTCCTGCTTGTTTTTCTTTTCCCCACCTCAAAACCAGTCTAGGTTGAGATTTACAAATAAAAGCAGTGAATTCTGTCAACTACTGTTTCAAAATGTGGAGCCAGGATGGTGAGGCTAAGAAGATAACAATGGCCCAGAAGGTGATAGTGTTGCTATAAAATTGCACTTCTCAGGAAATACCTTAGATGCGTTCTTCTATAAAGCTCACCAAATGGAGGAAGATAACAATAAATTCAGTGTTGGATTGAATTTATGCCAGAATAATGTATTAGACAATGATTAAAAGCAGTTTATGTTCTAGAATGAATTTATACCAGAATGGGATACCAGCATCATCTTCTGGTCAGTTTATGCACTGTAACGCAAATTTTGCAGTTTGTTGTTTTCTCTTCCTAACTATTGAATGTCTCAGGTTGAAGCTAGGAAATTTGAGTTTGACTCTGAGCAAGAAATCTTCGTGCATGTGCCATGAGAGGTTCAAATAAACTAAATGAATAAATCCAAATTTTTAATATGATGGGAACCTCACAAAAGAGCACTTTATGGGTGATGGATGTTAGTTGCTTGCTTTGGTTTCTTAAAAAAAAAATTCTCATTTTTCTTCTCTAGGGCTTACTTTTACAGTATTACTTACCTTTCTCCTTCATGAGGAAAAACAGCCTAATCTAATCTGAGTATGGAATTAGTTTGCCTGTATTACAGAGTCAAATTTATGGAGATGATGTTGCATCTCAGTTGTAATGAATCTGTCTGGAGGACTGGGCTTGGATTTTGGCAAAGTAAAATGTCGTTGGTTATTCAGCTTTTATCTGTCAGAACCTCGTAGTTGAAAAAAAAAATCTCTAGTGGCCATATAATAACTGAGCTGCTGGTCTTCAGAAGTCCTGTGAGTCCATGGAAACCTGTTATCCTTGTTCTCTATTGAACCTTTCTGCAAAGGGTGTTCAAGAGAAGACTGTATGCTGGAGAAGGCAAGGCTGAAGTGGAGGAGCAGGGGGTTGCCAATGGCCAAGAAATGATAGATTTAGACACCAGATAATCCAAGGCTGCCTTCCAAGACAGCTTTAGCAAGCTTGAGTTCAGTGTAAGGTAAATGTCAGCATCCATAATTCCAGATTTGATGTCATAGTGGTGCACTATTTGTCAATAGTTCCTGTGAGGAAATACAAAGATATTTGACTCTCACTAAAGGGAAACTTACGGAAAGTAATCTTTTTCAATTCTTAAATACTATGCACATGCACACAATAATTATAGTAATTAAAAAAACAAACAAACAACCCTCAAACCAACATAATGAACAAGCTTGAGAGAAGATTAATGAAGATAACAGTGTAATTTCAGTATTTGGAGAGCATGTTTGAAGAATTCTGGATACAAACATGGAAAATCAAGCAAATTGCGATGGAGAAGATTCATGTGAGCAATAAACATGTTTTATTTAAGAACAACCATCAGACACTATGAGCTTTACAGGCTGTTCTGCAGTTGCTTTTTACTGAGACATCTGTGGCCTTACCAAAAAAATCTTCCACCTATCCTAAGGGCAAACTTGGGTTGGGAGTCCTTATTCTTTGTTAGCAAAATGAATGCCATTTCTGAACAGTGAGCTTACTTCGGTGTCTCAGGGCAGATAAACTCAGGCAAATGTTTGCTGGCTCTGTTCTGTTCCCCTTCCCAACAGTGCTTGCACTTACCAGCCAGTTTGATCAAAATTTGATTAATAAAGGTACTAACTGATATGAAGAAAATTGGTTGAATAGCAGAAAGATCCTAATGATGCCATTCACTGAGGGAGAAACTTTAGTTGGCCCTCTGCTGATTATACATCTGACACACCCTACAGGAGCTCAGTCTCTAGAAGTAACCCTAGAGAAAGCCAAGCTTTGCCAGTTCATCTGATAGGCATTTTAGATCTTTAATTTTGTTTGGATAAGCTTGAGTGGAAAAAATTATACAGCCTTTTATGTGCCTTCCAGTTTCACAAAACTGTTGTTTAACCCTGTATTTCATAAACCTTTGTGATGTTTGCAGTCGACTTCACTAGGAGACAGGATGAGCCCTGCGGCCAAAATTAGAACAAAAGCTAAATGTCTTGATACAATCCAAAAGCTTCTGACTTGTTTTCCCCCTTGCTTCACAAAGCTGATGGTGATATTCAGTTATCTTTAAAACCAGGCTGAAATTGAGCAACCAGATTCATAGCCAGAGTAGAAAAAGTCTTGACTTGAATTTCGTTGAAGGCAAAATGCCATTTCTTCACCGAGAGCCTTGGCCTGCCTGTTATGTGGGTAGTCTGAGGGGGTTAGTTTGAATGTGTATTTTGGGAAAATGGCTGTTGCTGCTGTGTTTTCTTAGTATCGACTGATGCATTAATTTTTTTCAATAAAAGCTTTTGAGAATTCTCACTGTTAGCAGCATTGCTTACACAGTGAATACTATGCACGTCAGCATATACATCTTGCACAACAAGAATGAATGTTCTGTTTCACAGTCCTAATTTGTGGCAGATGTTCCTTACAATTAAAAATGTTATAATCTGATGGGCGTTACTTAACAGATTATTTTTTACATATATGAAATGGTACTCGGGATACCTACTTAATGAGCAGTATTTATAAAATTTTGCAGATATTTGGTATTAAGGATAGCAGAGACAACATGTATTCCAGCCTGTGGGGTGCAGAGGCTTTTGTTGGTGGGTTTTTGTTTGTTTGAGGTTGCTCTGTTGTTGGATTTTTAGTTTGGTGGGTTTTTCCTTCTGTGTGGTTTGTTGTAGTTTTGTTGTTTGTTTGAGAGTTTTTTTGTTTACTTTGTGCCTTGTTTCTGCTCTGTCCCTGCTACCCTTTGTCCCTGCAACCCAAATTTTGTGGTTTCTGACTATCTTCAGAACACAAATTTCACGATTGGGCATTTTCATGCAGAAAACCTGATCATGTTATTTGAAAGAAGAACATGAGCATCTGTATTCTGATAACTTCGTGTAATAAATAGAAAATAATTTAAAAATTCTTAGCCTGAAAAGCAAGCATTTGGCTTATTTTGAAAAAAAGAGATATTCAGTGTAAAATAATGGATAACTTTCAAAATGGAGTGAAAATTCTCATGCTACTTTGTTTTCAACTTCAGTTTGTACTCTAATATTAAAAGAAAGTGTCCTTGAGAGAATGATTGTAATACTGTATCATCCATAAGGCTAGCTGTAATGAGCAGACAGTATCTCTTGACACTTGGATTGATAATCGGTATTAGTCTCACCTGCTAAAAGTGTAAATACGAGTCCACACATACTGGTTATTAAAAATCTCCTTGGTAATGCACTTAGCTGTTGATATTTCAAGAGGTTTGCTTTCATGAGTAAAACCTAATTTAGGCCCTANCCCCTTTCCCAATGAATATTTTTTTTTCTCGTTTAAATAAAGCAAGCAACATTTGAATAGCAGCAACTGTATTCCTCCAGAGTTTTGACATAGACTACTGCAGTTCTGCATAGCCAGTGTATTGAGAAATGAAGGTGGCAGTGTTGTAGGTAAAGAATGGTAATTAAACATATGCTGTAGATAAGTGTGCTGCTCCAAGTAGGCAGATAGGTTAAGATGAAGGCTGCTAGCTTTAGATTAATTCCCTTTTGGTTATAGTCTTGGATAAGCTTTATGTCTTATGCTGAGGTCTGAGAGTGAGAAAAGATTACCATGGAATATGTAAAGAGCTTAACAATCGGTATGAGCCTTGCTCCTGTTGATTTTCTTTTAAATATGTATTTTAGCTGAATCAGGTTTTTTTAATGAAATCTTTNTTCTGTGTGGTTTGTTGTAGTTTTGTTGTTTGTTTGAGAGTTTTTTTGTTTACTTTGTGCCTTGTTTCTGCTCTGTCCCTGCTACCCTTTCTCCCTGCAACCCAAATTTTGTGGTTTCTGACTATCTTCAGAACACAAATTTCACGATTGGGCATTTTCATGCAGAAAACCTGATCATGTTATTTGAAAGAAGAACATGAGCATCTGTATTCTGATAACTTCGTGTAATAAATAGAAAATAATTTAAAAATTCTTAGCCTGAAAAGCAAGCATTTGGCTTATTTTGAAAAAAAGAGATATTCAGTGTAAAATAATGGATAACTTTCAAAATGGAGTGAAAATTCTCATGCTACTTTGTTTTCAACTTCAGTTTGTACTCTAATATTAAAAGAAAGTGTCCTTGAGAGAATGATTGTAATACTGTATCATCCATAAGGCTAGCTGTAATGAGCAGACAGTATCTCTTGACACTTGGATTGATAATCGGTATTAGTCTCACCTGCTAAAAGTGTAAATACGAGTCCACACATACTGGTTATTAAAAATCTCCTTGGTAATGCACTTAGCTGTTGATATTTCAAGAGGTTTGCTTTCATGAGTAAAACCTAATTTAGGCCCTATCACTTCTACCTCTAAATTTTTTGGTTTTAGCTGGTTTTCTGCAAAACTCTATTTTTGTGGAAAAAACATAAGCTTTTTGTATTTTACACCCTAAAGCACACAGTAAACCAACTTTGGAAGAATGGAAGTATTATCTGCAGCTTTGTTTTATAAGGAAACCAGACTTACTGTTCAAGGTCACTGAGGAAGCCCGTGGCAGAGTTGGGTGTGTAAAGAAACATCGTTCTTGCTCTGAGCTGCAGCTTGAACCAGAAGAGCACCTATCTGGTGTCTGTGTCTTTTGTAGCCACAAACATGGTAATCTGTGTTCAAAATATCAGTATAACATGCTTTGCTTTGTTACTGAAGATAAATATAATTGACCATGTTGCTGAAAGTCTTTGGCTGTCTTCAAAGCCTCTGAAATGCTGCATNATTTTTTTTTTAAATTTCCATATGTGTGTGCTGTCTGAAAGATTGGGCTTCTGCAATTTTTTTTTCTTTTAAAACTAAGTATAAATGTTGTAAGCAGTTTTGATATATGCTGAGGATATAAATAAGTGTCATGCAGCATGTCGTGGGCCGTTGTGGGGTGGACCTTTGCCTTGTGATTAGAAGTGTATAGTGAGTTCCTGATTTGAAAGGAGAATCAGATGTGATACTGAATAGTTACTGGAATGGGCCGTGAGATTTGCTCTTTATTTAAGGCTAAGGAAATGCTTCCATGGTTCTCTATTCTTGTAGTTGTGAAGTCATGCAGGTGGCGATGCCAGCCAGAATTCTTGCTGAAGTTCACGGAAATTCCGGTGGACTTGAAGGGTGTAGGGCCTTTATTTCAATACGTACAAAATCCATGGAAGCGAGGCCGAAGTTTGAGTGCTTGGTGGGAAGGAGCTACGATTTGGTGGAGCTCGGGCTTTGTGCGTGGGCTCCATTGTGCGGGACTGGCGCTGGGTGCTTGGGGCCGGGGGCGATGCCGGGGGCGGGGGGCTGGAACAACAACCACAGAAGATGGTCGGGGGGAAGCACATCTCGAGGCACGACCCGGGTCAGGCTTGATTTGCAGCTCGGGCGCTTTCTGGAGCGGCTGTCAGTTTGGTAAACAGGAGGCTGCCGGGTGAATGGAACAGAAGGGGCGATTAGCATATTAATACGGCGCTCGCTAATCGCCTCCCTCCCGCCTCCCTCCTTCCCTCCCTCCCGGCGGCAGCGGTACGGGCAGCCACGCTCACTCCGCCGCCTGCCTTCGCCGCGCTTGCCAGCTCGCCCCCGGGAGAGGATGCTCCGGGCTTTCCATCGTCGAGGGGGGAGAAGATGAAGCCGCAGCGCAGCCTCCCCTCGCCGCCACCGCCGGAGCGCGCTGCCCAGGGCGCGCTTCCGGGGCGCGCTCCCGCCGCCAGGTGAAGGTAGCTGAGCTGCCCGGCAGGGTCAGCCCTTCCCTGCTTCCCTGTGGATCGAGGGCGGGTAGGCGGCCCACAGCCGGCCCCCTCCCGCCGCAGAAGCACGAACGGCCGGAGCGGAGCCTCGGGACCTTGCATGCGGCGCTTGCTGGAGTCTCCACCCGGAGCTGTGCATGTGGCTGCTGGAGGGGGTTGGCCAGGCCCCGCAGCCAGCAGGTGCTTTCTATATGGAGAAAAGCGGCTGTAGCCCATTCCCCATGTGCTGGGCTAAAGGTACACAGACCTCTCTTGTGTCTTTCCCACCCCCCCCCCCATAATTTGTCTTAGCACCTGTGGGTCTACAGACTTTTTTCCTATGGAATAAAAAAAGCAAAGCTAGGGAACTAAATATTTTTATTCTGGTCATGCTCCTGTAAGAAGCAGTCCGCAGGATCTTCTGCCATCTGACAGCTCTAATGCTGTATTTTTCTTAGCTTTTCAGAATGATTTGAAATGAAAGAGGGCTTGAGTTCTGTCGTTTTACTTGAAATAATGTAAAGATCCAACAGCTTTGTTTTTGATACTGGTGGGTTTGGAACCACCGTGGGTGGAATTCTGTTTTTACTTACCTTGTGGCAGTATTTTTAAGTGCCTGATTGTAGGTAGTGTTCACAAGGGAAGACTAATACTGTTTTACTTCATGGCTTAGAAGTTGTCACCCATATTATTCACACACACAGAGTCCTGAAGAAACAGTAAGTAGCCATAAAACATGCATTTATTACAATGGGGGGGTGGGTTTGGCTTGAAATTGAGTCCTTAAAATAATTACGTGGGCATGAGAAGCTCATTCACTTGTCCTGGGGTGCAAGTTAAGATCATTAATATTTGCCCTATTGTAATGTACAAGATACTTGTATGTTGATGATCTGGATAGGAATGTGCATATAGTACGGGAATAAAGCTCAAAATTTTTAATAGTCAAGGAATCGAATCTTCCTTAGATGGAAGGCAACTCTAAAAAGTTGAGTGTTGCTGATGATAAACATAACTTTCCTTGTGTTCACTTTCATTTCAATGTACTTTCTTTTTTGGAAAAGAACTGGCAGTGAAATATTGCATCACTGTAAACTTGGATTACAGACAGAGACGATTGCTTCAGAAGTTCAGGGGAAACAAATCTCAGCTCAGCGTTTAGTGGGCGTCACTGATGATTAGTTGGAAAATGGAAATCTATTTAGTATTTTTATTGTCTCGTTTGGAGGACACCGGAAGGAGCATTTAATGCTGTCTTTGTCTTCCATGGTTTCAGCACCTAGCTGTTCAGGCTGAACTAGCATTCAGACTAAACTACACACACACTGAGGCAATAGTAGCACAAATAGTGGAAATAAATTGAAGAAATTGCAGCCTTGAACACCACGTCTTGGTAGTGTCGTCTGAAGTACAGAAATCTGTCCATTCACTGGAAAATAAACTAGTAGAAAGTTATAAACCAGTGAGTAGCTGGAAAAAAGCTAAGATGGAGCCTTTAGTAAAACTTGCTTACCAGGACAGAGTAATAGTGATACCTTACCTAGACCTATGATACTGAATATTGTAAGTATTAAATTAAAGTAGGTGTCATCTCCTTCGGACTATTGTAAGGGTCAGAATAAAAGAACTCGGCAGAGAGCAACTTTGAGAAAAGAAGACTCTTTTGGAAGAAGCAGTAAGTTGTTCACATCTATTGTTAGGCCTTGTTAGGATTTGGGATATGAGTTTTTTCTCTCATTCTCCAGCACCAGAGGATGATTGCACCAGGGCTAGCTGCTTCTTGCAGAACATGGCTTCATTGGGCCATGATGAAAGATATTGATTCCCCTCTTACCCACTGCAACAACTAAAATGAATGAAACCCCATCTTCTTCCTCTGGTTGCCTGTGAAGTATTCTCAGAACATAACTTAAAGGAAGATTGCTTATCCAGCCTCCTCTGCCCTGAAATGGAGAGAAGTCACGTAATCGTTTTTTATTCCTGTTGGGGGGGGGGGAGAAAGGGGGACATCAGGAGTTGCATAAGAGGACAAAGGCAGCATCATTTTTGAGGCTGCCAATTGTGGTGATTTCTAGAAGAAGCTACAGCTCAGCTTTAGGAAAAAAAATAGGACAGATGAGAAATAGCTTGTGCTATATTTGTCGTTGAATGGTGGCCATTCCTTAGTTGATGAATACTCTGTATACTGTTCACCAGCTTAACCTTAGGGAAATGAAGCGGATCTGGCCTACTTT
The DNA here is from genome assembly GCA_013399055.1 of Ramphastos sulfuratus. Classification (NCBI taxonomy): domain Eukaryota; kingdom Metazoa; phylum Chordata; class Aves; order Piciformes; family Ramphastidae; genus Ramphastos; species Ramphastos sulfuratus. The sequence continues at coordinate 153,030 of WBNM01011714.1, read as the reverse complement.
GATAAGGGCTATGAGATATCTACAGTCAAAGAAAGGTAATATATTGAGAGAAACGTGTAGTTTGGATAGCTTTATTCTGACTGTTTGGATTCATTAAAGCTTCAGCTTCCCTGCAGCAAAAATGGGTAAAACTTTTTAAAGTATTTTAAAATCTTTTAGTGTTTATGTTACTGTCCATAATTGATTTCTGACTGGTCTGTTCTTTTTGATTGTGACAGATAAAGATTTCAGTGAGAGATGTGATCTCATAGCAAATGTTTGTTCTTGGAAAATGCTTTGAAATGTTTGAGTCTGTGTTCATACAGAGTGTACTTCTGCCTTATTTTTAGTGTTCTTAAATCTGAAATCTTCAGTCTTCTTATCGATACTGTGTGATGACCTAATTTCAGCCAATTCTGTGCTGTGTAGTACAACATTGAAGAGTAAGACCCTTGCTTGCTTTATGAAGTATTTGTGTAATCTGTGCTGCCAGATTTTGCCTTCTCTTTACATTGAAGTCCTGTCTAAGCAGTGTCACTGACTTCACTAATCGGGATCTGCGTACTCCAGATTTGAGAATATTTTGATTGGTAAATGATGGAAACTTACATTTTGTTTACTGTCATACTTCTTGTCGGGAAGCAAGTCTGCCTTCAGTAGTGATGGGAATAAGACATTTTTATTTGCTTTGCTCCTCTCCTTGCTTTATTAAGTAATTTGAAACTTGAAATATCTGGTCTTGTAGAATAAACAGTCTCAAGGTCAGTTACAACTTCGAGGGAAGCCGAAGTGGGTATCTGGGTCTTTGAGAAGGCAGCATTTATTCTCCAGCTAAATATTGAACATGGGTGCCAGCATTGTACAGGAATGTTTTCTTTCTGACTGTAACAGTAGACTAGAAAATAGTCATGGATCATTAAAAACTTTTCACTAACAACTCTAATCTTTGATAAGATAATTCATGGCATAATACATTGTACTTTGGTTTAGATACTTCTGCTAGTGACCCTTTTCCCCTGAATTTCATGCCATTTTAAGCAAAAAAAGTAACTCAGTAAAAGAAATGTAAATGTGACAGTTGAGGATAGTTGGATAGCCCTGCTATGTAGTTGTAAATTACTCACCCCAAGAAGCAGGAAGTTTCCTCTATCTTCCGTGTGAAGCATTCTGTTTAATAATTTATGAAAACATCTTGTTGTTTTGTCTATGACATGTGAGCAGTTACTGAAGGCTGGTCACAGTTTCTGAATTCAACTGGCCAGACTAACATGAAAAGGTCTGTGCTGTCTTAAGGCTTTTGACTGGATAGAACTTGATTATCTTATCTTAGTGTAAAAAAACAAAAACAAAAACAAAACAAAACAAACCAAAAAAACAAACCAAAAAAACCCCCCAAAAAACCCAAAACCAAAAAAACCCCCACATAAAACCCCTAAATTTTAAGCTAGCTATGTTGTGAAATGTATTTAATCAGCTGACGAGGACTTACACCCTATTTATTGCAGTCTGTTAATGTTGCAATCCTTTTTTGAACTGATAAGCAATTTGAAGTTAAATATGTTGGTTTTTTCTGATGGACCATGCTGTTTCAGGAGGTGTTCAGATGGAATGTACTGGTGATCTACTGAGTGTAAGCAAGATAGTTGCATACATCAGAGAACTTCAGTGCTATGTCTCTTTTATCTCCATCTCAAGTTTCTGATGGTTTTCACTCCAGCAGACCCTTAGATTTTATTTTTTTTAAGCCGTAAGTAATAACTGAAGTGAACATGGTGGTAGAAATTAAGTAAGGAAGGTTGCTGGTTCTGTGACTGAAGGTAGATAAAGGGGTTGCTTTAGTTAGTATGAGTGTTCTGCTGCATCTTGGTAGTGAGTTTCAATTGAGGTAGCTGGAAGGAAGCGCCCACTTTTGGACCTTTGGAGATCTGTAGATGCAATTCTGGAGTGCTGTGAGGAGCTCTGCCCTTGGCTTCTGAGGGTAAAATCATTTCAAAAAGTCAACACTGTCACTTGACAGTCTGTTGTTGACTTAGGACATTGGCTACCTCCAAACCATAAATATGCTTCAACATTGGTTAAACTTGATTAATTTGGTGGCTTCTTAAGGTGCGAGATTCACAAACTGTTAAAGCACCTCTTATTTCAATTCATGTGTGGTTGATTTTTGAGGGGATTTAGTGGGGGTGTGTTGGATTTTCTTTGTTAGGATTTTTTTGTTCATGGCTTAGATTTTTTTTTTGTTAAGTTTGTAAATCTTTGTAGGAAAAGGAAAAATTTCATTTCATTGAACTGCTGATTTTCAAAAGCAGCTTAAAAACAATTACTGAAATACTCGTGTATACTTAGAATTGGAAAATAGCCTGGAAAAGCAGGGGGATTTCTTACAGTTCAGTGTGTGGTAGTGTTGGTATTCTTCAAAAGGTGTAGGGAGTATGCAGCTATGAGAGTACCGATGCATTTCTATTAGAGTGATTTGTTTCTTATTCAAAGGCTACTAGAATAGAAGATGGAGCCCGAGATATTTTTACAAAGAAAGGCAAGTGATTGTTTTAAGCACTTGGGAAGCAGTCGGTGTTCCCTGTGTAATGGAGATATATGATCTTATCAATTGTAGCACCTAATAATGAACCAGCAAGTCAGCCTGGAATTAAATTCTGAGCTGCCTGGGAATATCTAAAACTTAAGCAAAGGAAACGAAATGTTTTAGATATCTGTTAACATCAGAGAAAGACTGAAGAGCAGAGTCTAGAATTCAGCATTTTAGAAAATGGTGCATTGAATGAAACACTGTATTTTTGCTGAAAAGTTAAATGGGTATTTGTGGCCATAATAACCTCCTTATTCAGTTTATATTTGGCTTTTTTTGGTCACAAGTCACACTTTGTGTGTCATGTATTAAAAAAAAAATATAGAGACGTGTGCACATACAGGCTCAGCATCTTTTTTTCTTAGCCAGTCAACGTGGCTAAGTTGCAATATGTCAAATTCGGTATCCTTAGATGCTGAGAATGATCTCTTCATTTTGTTTTCAGGGAACTCAATTCATTGGGCACAATTCGCCTTCCTGCACAGCTTGTCTTGGAAAGGCTACTGCAATGAAATAAGCTTTTCTGACTGGTGTTATATTTGTAAAAAAAAAAAAAAAAAAATTAGCTTCTGTCAGTCCTTTCACTTGCTGAAGTGTTGCCCCTTACTTTGGAACTACTGCATTTAATTTATCTTATTTTTAAAAAATCAACATATTAGCAAAGGGTATAGAATTTTCATTATTACTTAGAAAAACCCATCATGAATATTCTTAAACTCATGACCTGACAATGGATTTGTTTAAAAACTGGAGAGATCTGAAATCGTGTCAACTGTTATGTTGCAGTAGACAAGCTTGTGCAAGTTCCTGAGTTTTATAAACTAGCACAGTAAATAAAAACCAGAAGGAAAACGTCTTTGTAAATGTTAAGTTGAAACAAGCTTACTTAGAGCACACTGTAAATGTGCTCAATTGTAGCAGTTACAAAAATACTACAGCATTCATGAAGATGTCATTGTCTTGCAAAAGAAAAGAGATTACTGTGATACCTGCTATTGAATCCATGCTGGGAATTAACATTGCCTTTTTTTTTCCTGATGAGCTGTAAAAGGAGAGCAATTGCTGAGGTTATGGAGTTAACTGGTGGTTGCACAGCACTTCAGTGGTACTTTTACTGACACACAGGAAGGGGGTTGTTTTTGTTCCTCTTCTGATATTGAATGTAGCTTAGCAAAGATGTTATGAAAAGTGTTTCTGTGTGAACTTCAATCCTGCTGAGTCATTTCATTGGGGGAAAAAAAAAAGAAGCTATAAACAAACTTTTCCATGTGATAACAAAGGTTTGTTTCTTTGCTAGAAGAGAGTGCTTATTACTCCTCCCAAGCACTATCATTGCTTTCCAAAATAATGTTTTCCCTACCAGTGCTTTCAGATCCATAAATCTAAGAACTAGAGATTTGGTTTTTTTTTTTTTTTAATTTATTTAAGTTGGACTTGCTCTGAAAATTAAGTATTGTCCTCTGCTTTATTGAGGAAGTTTTCAAGGAAAGACAGATTTTTTCCATGGTCTAAGTCTCCTTATCTTGAGTAAGTACAGGAAGAAAATCAGTGTGTGACCTTCAGTTTTGCCATTACTTGGTAGAACTTCTCACAATGCTGAAAACACTTCAGTGAAGAGCTGTACAGGGCATCTTATCAACAGATGACAAACATAATAAACTGAAGTACAGCATGTTGAGGCTGAAACCTAAATTTTGCCTTCAGTTTGTGAACCGAAAGTCTCTTCTTGTCAGAGGAAACTGAATAATCTTAACTTGGAAAAGTAATGGAGAAACTTACTTTGGTGCTGTCCTAAAGCATATCAAGGACAAGGGAATCATTAGGAGCAGTCAATATCGTTTTACTAAGAGGAAGTCACGTTTGACCAACCTAATAATCTTTTATGAGGGCATAACCAGGTGGATAGGTGACGGTAGAGCAGTGGATGTTATTTATCTTGATTTTGGTAAAGCATTTGACACTGTCTCCTGTAGCGTCCTTCTAGCTAAACTGAGACAGTGTGGTCTGGATGATCAGGTGATGAGGTGGATTGGGAACTGGTTGAAGGAAAGAAGCCAGAGAGTTGTGGTCAATGGGATGGAGTCCAGTTGGAGGCCTGTAACTAATGGGGTCTCACAGGCGTCAGTACTGGGACCAATTCTGTTCAATATATTCATCAAGGACCTGGATAAGGGCACTGTCAGCAAGTTTACTGCTAACACCAAACTGGGTGGAGTGGCTGCCACAGTAGAAGGCTGTGCTGCCATTCAGCCAGACTTGGACAGGCTGGAGGGTTGGGCAGGAAGAAGTTTAATGAAATTCAAAAAGGGCAAGTGTAGAGTCATGCACCTGGGAAAGAACAACCCCAGGTACCAGTATAGGTTGGGGACTGACCTGCTGGAAGGCAGCAAAGGGGAAAAAGATCTGGGGGTCCTAGTGGATGGGAGGTTGACCATGAGCCAGCAACGTACTCTTGTGACCAGGAGGGCCAATGCCATTCTGGGGTGTATTAGAAGGAGTGTGGGTAAGTAGGTCGAGAGAAGTTCTCCTGCCCTTCTACTCTGCCCTGGTGAGGCTGCATCTGGAGTACTGTGTCTAGTTCTGGGCCCCCCAGTTCAAGAGAGATATAGAACTGCTTGAGTGAGTCCTCCGCGGAGCCACAAAGATGATTAAGGAAATGAAAATCTCTGTTATGAGGAGAGACTGAGTGAGCTGGGGCTCTTTATCTTGGAGACTGAGAGGTGACCTCATCAATGTTTATAAATATGTAAAAGGTCAGTGCCAGGAGGATGGACCTCTTCCCACTGATGCCTGATGACAGGACAAGGGGCAATGGGAGGAAGTTGAGGCATAGGAAGTTTCATGTAAACACAAGGAGGAATTGTTTCCCTCTGAGAATGACAGAACACTGGAACAGGTTGCCCAGGGTGGGTTGTGGAGTCTCCCTCTCTGGAGATATTCAAAACCCATCTGGATGCATTACTGTGTCATCTGGTATAGGAGATCCTGCTCTGACAGCAGGGTTGGACCAGATGATCTTTCTAGGTCCATTCTAGCCCCTGATGTTCTGTGATTCTGTGAACTTCTGCACCCAGCGTTCTTCATATATTAGCTGAATGAGCCCTCAGGAATGTGACAGTTGCCTTTCAGGATTGGAAGAAACAGGGAAAGAGTAGTTTAAAACATGTACAAAAGAGTGATGGAAAGCTTTTGCTTCTCAGCCTTAGTGAGGATGATCTGCACCTTCTGTATCATGTTCCTCCTAATATCTGACACCCTGATGTTGCTGACTAATGAATAGAGAACAGTAGTGGCTTTCACTTTATGCTTTTTCTAATTCTTATAATTACTTGGCTTAAGACAGTTGTACTTAAAAGTGTCAGTACACCCAGACTTCTCATCATTTACACAATACTGCTTCTTAATGATGATTGACTAATTGTTGCCAGTATTTGGCTTTGGTTTCCTGAGTTTTCTCCTTTAAAAAGCATGTAAGGGTTTCTGTACCAAGTAACTTCTTAATCACAAATGGTTGCAGAGTGAGTAATAGTCATCAGTCTTGTTAAATCTTTATTTCTAGGGAGGAGGATGGGAAGGAACTGGAGGTATCCCTGAAGCATCTTAGCTATTTCTGAAGATAAGGGGCAGTAAGATTTAAGCTGCTTCAGTTGGCTTTATGCTGTTACAGCAACTTATCAATGATCTGTTGTTCTCACTATTATGGAGAGATACTAGTGGGAATCATATTCCTGAAATCCTAGTGTGTTCAACTCAAAGGCAGTTTTGTCTAGTCTGTAACATGATGGTTGGTTGAGATAAACCGAAGGATTGCAAAAAAGATACTTAAGAGTAGGGCAACCTTTTTAGTGTAATTCTAACAGCTGATTCCCACAGAACAACCTGCATTGCCAGCTGGCTTCAACAGCAGCTATTTGCCCATTCAGGTGTTTGATTGCAGCAGTCTTGAATCATACTGTCAGAATTAAAGGGACAAATGAAAAGGTTCCTAATTCATAGCTGTCTGTAGCTATACCTGTTAAAACAGAAGCATGTGTGCAGTAGATATATCTTAAGCCTTAATCAGAGGATAAAGGTACTCCTCAGGTGGCAAAGAGTTGTCTTTCAGCCATCTGTGTTTGCAGTGCTAACTGGTATGCTGCTTTTATCATGCAAATGGTGAAGAAATTAATAATTTGCACCCTAACCTGTTGAGCTGTGGAGCTCAGTGTCCTCTGGCACAGAGGTGCAATGAGCAGACAGCTGTTCCTGTCAGTTCAATTCGTTAATGTTCTATCAACTAGCTTTAGGTTGCTCCAAAACTGCTGATTGCCGGAAAGTCAGAGGGATAGTGGTTAATGTGATTTCTGTGCCAGCTCTGTCTGCAAGGGAGCTGTGACTGTTGATCACAGTGAGTGGGAATGAGCTGGTAATAAGAGTTACCTGATATCAGGAGCAAACACACCCAGTACACACCTGGATACACAGGAGGATCATGTTCATTATTCCTATGTCATGCTGCAGGAAGAGTAGGCAAAGTTATTTGGTTTGACTTGAGATGTGTCTAAACTGCACAACACCTTGTGTCATATGGGAAGCAGTGGGCTGGGTTGTGCATCAGTTGATCAGCAGTGCTGCTGTTTGTTCTTCTGAGCAGCGTTAGGCTCTGGGAGAGAGGAAAAGCGGGGAGGGAGAGAATAATGCTTGCTTACTTAGTTCTGTGAATACAGTGCATCTACTTAAAATATTTTACTGTTGTGATTTAATTTTTTTTTTTTTTTTGTTTTACTGCTTGGGACTTAATCTTTTACTCCAAGATTTTTTCTAACTACATTTCTGTTGTTGTATCTTGACACAGATTAAAGTGGTTTTACTTGTCTGTTAAGTATGCTTGTCTATACTGTGTGTTTCTGTATCTACACAGGCTGTTGATAAACTATAATGATTTGTTGTAATGCTTTTATTTAAAGAATCAGTCGTTGAACCCTTAAGCCAATAAATATTTCCTTGCTCAGTGATAGGAACAAGTTGAGTAAACTTCAATTTTTTAAAATAACACTGCATTTGAGGGAGCAGAAGCTATTTGTTACCTTTTGCTAGTACGACTGGTACTTGGACAGAGAATGTGATGATTAACTGTGAATCTTAGTGTTTCAGTTTCCCATCTCTATGGTGTATGTAATGCTTCAGCCCTGGAATAATGAAACAGGAGTTAATCTATAAAGTTTTTTAACTTGCTGCCATAAATGGTTTTTGATGGAATATAATTTTTTGTTCTTTTAATTATGCTTTTCTTGCTCTTTAGATTGAATTTACACACAGTTTATTAAGATTTCTCCAGTTCTCTTGGAAATAGAATATAAAAACACTCTCATTCCTTTCCTCCAATGGGAAAAATACTTGTCAGAGCTGGCAGTAGATAGGATGTATGCTATTACAATTCTGTTCTTGCAAGGACAGTCAGCCTACTATAATGTAATAGAAGTGCTCATAAGATACGTCCTTTGTGACTGCAAATTTTTACAGGTTTGTAGGACTACGTATTTTCAGGTTTTGAACACCACTTCTTTCCTTATCATGATGGACGTATGTGTTTATTGCGAGACTATAAAGACACTTGAATATTCAAATCTGCTGTTCCCATGGAAATCCGTAGGTATGGGCACTACTTTGCAAAACTAAGGCTTATACTGAAGAAGGGTCAATCTTGTTGATCTGTAAAAGAAAACATGCCATAATTGACATTGGTGATATGGTGTAATATGGTGTAATTTGGTGTAATCTGAATTTACAGATGTCCCATTATCTTTGGCTTAAATTACTACTTCTCTGTGTTCTTTTCTCTTCCCTTTCGCTCCTTTCAAGTCAGGAAGATGTTTGTTTTATCACTCTGACCTGTTTTGTTTAGCATGTAAGAGTAGATTAAATGTTATAAAAACATGATTTATAAGTTCAGAGCTTTCTGTCAAAACAACGTCTTTAAAAATATTTCTAACGTAATTTGTTATCTCTCCTTTAATCTTAATTTTGTTGCCTCAAAACAAACCAGGAGCCTTTCCTGGAAGAATTGACAAATCCGATCCAAGAAAATTTCTTTGTAAATATCTTACTCATGTATACCTTCATTAAATGCCTTATAAAACAAAACAAAGCATCAAGCTAAATCTGTAAACTCAAGATTAAATATATGCTGTGCACCGATGCATTCTTTCTTGAGTATAATACATGTGGAACATTAATACGCTAGTTGGTCTTTCTCTTTTGTCATTTACTTTTATAAGTTAACAACTCCACTTCAGGATTTTTTTGGTAATATATCAAGTATTCTATAGATGACAGAAAATAATTGAAGGCTGATGTATCAGTGAAATGATTAAAAAAAAAAAAACTGCTCTCCTTTTTAAATATTGTTAAAATAACTGTATTGCTATGTGTAAGGTAAAATGGATAAGAAATGTTTTAACAAATCTAGTAGATCATAAATGTGAATTAAATAGCAACCATATCAAGTTTTATTTAGTTTTGGTGTTGTCTTCCTCTCTGAAACCTTTGAGCTGTGAATTTCTTCTGGTTACTTAAACAAAACAACTAAAGACTTCATTTTAAAAGTAATACAGAGCACAGACTGGGAATGAGGAAAGTCTTCCACATTTCAAGTTGGCCATAGGAACCTCAGCTCAGATGAAGAAATGTTGAAGGAAATTAATCTCTCTGACCTTCAGCAAGAGCACAATATGGAAATAAGTCAAAATCTGTGAATTGGTGAGGACAGGCCGTGCCGCCACTCTTGCAGTAAAGGAGCATGCTAGCATCTGTTCCTGAAGGGTTGTGTTTTCCGACACCTACACCCTTTTCATGTGTATGTCCTTATTTCCTACGTAGCACAGTGGTGAAAATCTGTACGGCTCCAAGTTGTTGCTGTAAGAAGTAAGTTTTTCAGAGGGAGAGAGAAGAACAGGGATGTTTTCAGTCGCCGACACCTCAAATGAGAAATTAATAATACATGTTAATGAATCAGAGCTTTCTCTTTCTTAAAACATTATAAATATGTAGCTCTCAGTAAGTGGAAGATGGCGCCTTGGTGAGAGCTGTTTGTTTAGGGGGTTGATCTTTTCTTGAAAGGGTAAAGCAGTCTCTCATCAAGTATGCTGCTCTGTGTTCCTGGTTCTATCAGCAAAGTATTTTCTTCACTCAGAGTGGAAAAACTCATTTCCTTCTGGAGTGTGAAAATAATCTGCAGCTTATTTCTTCAGAGCAAAAAACCTTACTATCTCTTAAATGTCCCGAATTTTGTATTTGTGTAGATGGAACTTTGACTAGTGACATCTGCCAGACCCCAGCGGCACAGCCCTATATACACTGTGTCCCAGAAGACACTTCTTCGTTGTCCAGGTGGACCAAAAATGCTCCTGAAGCCTGACAAGCTCCATTTTTGGCTTTTTGCCTCTCTAATCACCTCTTTTTGGTGTCCATCATCCTCTGATCAGTGTTGTCTTTGACAGACGAATATAGCTGCATTTTAAGTGAGCTTTTCTCTTTGAATGCCTGTCATCTGTGAAACTCACTTCACTTGCTCAGTGAAATACCCTGTAGCTGATTAAAATGTAATGGAATCATGTTTCAGACAAATGCTCAACACCTTTAAAAAACATCCTTTGACATTTACAAAATACTGGGAAGTAATTAGAGGTTAGGCGTGCTCCTGCTGCCAGCCACCATGCCCTGCATATTATAAATTAACCTTTTTCCTTTACCCTTTGTTGCAGTTACTTGTTTTATTGTGTTTAAATGGTCTCTGGCCAAAAACTTTCAAACTGGTAATATGATGCCTCTACTACCTCTTTAAATACTGATCCCTGGATGAACATGTGTAGGTGGCTAACTATCAGATGCTTTGTTGATTTTTGGTACAAATTGCAACTACTTGTCAAGGTCTGCCTTGTATGGGCTGCTATCAATTTTTGTCTGTCCTGTTCCCTGGGAATGTCATTAACTTCCGCCCCTGCCCAATTTATTGCAATTACAAATTTCACTGGTAAAAAGTTATCAAATGATAAAATCTGTTCTAGTACCAGAGCTACTCTCTAATCTGCTAGAAAACACTCTGTTCCTAAGCAAAGGGAGGTTGTTTTGAATAACCTGAGTAATTAGACTTCTTTCCTCCTTTGTTTCTAAGGCTTTCAGCTCATGTACTGTCATCAGAAACCAAAGTCAGAAGCCTCACCTTTTAGTATTAAAAGTTGCTAGACAAGTGAAGTTGTGATACACTTCTATCAATGTATTCAGGATTTCACAAATACACTTTCCATGCATTTTATAAGACCATCAAGGTGCGTGCTGCAAAACATACCATCAGAATAGGGTTGTGGGTTTTTTTGTTTTGAAAGGTAGTTGTATCTCAGAAGAACATTGCATACTAAAGGAGTCATAATTGCCCAGTTTATAAATGCTCTTAACCAGGAAGTGAGTGTAAGATGAATTTGTGTTGCTCTACTTCTAAGAAATCTGAGAACAATGTTGAAGTAATTATAAGCAATTACTGTATCACAGAGTTGTCAGGGTCAGAAGGGACCTCGGGGATCGTCTAGTTTCAACCTTGCCATGGACAGGGACACTCTCCACTAGATCAGGCTGCCCAGAGCCACATCCAGCCTGGCCTTAAATTCCAGGGACAGGGCTTCCACCACCTTCTGGGCAACCTGTTCCAGTGTCTCACCCCCCTCCTAATGTGTTCTCTAAATCTATCCTCCTCTAGCTTAGATCCATTCCTCCTAGTTCTATCACTATCTAGCATCCTAAGACATCCCTCATCAGCTGTCTTGTAGGCCCCTTTCAGATATTAGAAGGCCACAATAAGATGTTTTAGGAGAGCTGCTCCAGCCTTCTGATCATCATTGTGACCCTTTACTGGACACAGTCTAGCATGTTTGTATCTATCTTGTAGTAGGGGTTCCAAAACTGGACACAGTACTCCAGGTGGGGTCAGGGGGAGAATCGCTTTTCTCGACCTGCTAGCCACACTTCTCTTGATGCAACCCACAGAGCCAAATGTATCCTGGGCTGCAAAGTGTACACTGATGGCTCATAGTGAGCTTCTCATCTACCAGCACCCTGAAATTCTGTTCTTCAGGGCTGCTCTCAAGCCAGTCACTGCCCAGCCTGTATTGGTGCTTGGGGTTGCCCCCATCCAGATGCAGGACCCTTCACTTCAGTGCTGTTGAATCACATGAGATTGGCTTGGGTCCACCTCTCCCAGACTGTCAAGTCAAGGTCCCTCTGGATGGTATTCCTTTCCTCCAGCATGTCAGCCACACAGCACAGCTTGGTGTCTGATGTCTTACAATCTTTTTATATCTGTTAGAGAAACAAAACTTGATAGTTGAACAAAGCCATCATTGTAAGGACTTACTTGTTACATATTAATTATGAAAAAATAAAGCTCTTCATGGTTGCCATTCTTTTTACATGTAGTGTGTAAGGAATAGGTGCTACAGTCTATCAGTAGCCTAAAGGAGGGGTGCACAACTTTGTGGATCAGCAGGATCCTTTGTGATGAACTAGATGAGGCACTGGTGGTGGAAGGTGAGCGTCATTTCATCCAGGAAGCTGGACTTCTGTTTTTGAACCCTGCTGTTGAACATTATAAAAGTTAGGTCATTCCACCTTGAAGGTGTTACGTGTTCTCAGCAGCTCCTCCCTATACTGTTTTTATATTTGTTCCTTCTGACACTTGTTATTTCTGTGTGGTTTCAATACATTATGGTTAAAGAGTCTTCATCTCTTTTCATGTCTGCTTGTTCAGTTGGTCCAAGTTTTCTGGGTACCAGCTAATTGCTGGGGAAAAAAAACCGGTTGAAGTTGAAAATACCACTTAAATTTTAACCAAGTTATTTTTCGCCTTCTTTAAGTGAATGCATAGAAAGATCGATTCAGTCTCTGGTTGATGTGTTTATTTCCTCCTCCCAAGGTGCACCCAAGACCAGTGAACTGACATAAAACTGGGAAACATCCTTCTTCCTACTACTGGCCTTGTGCTTCTGCTATTTACATTGTGCTGGTTCCAGAATTTTTTAGAACTCCTCTTGAGCCACTTGATTTGAATGGAGCTCCCCTCCAGAAGACAAAACCCAAAAAATAACCAAGGAACAAAAAAAAAAAACCCACCAAACCCAAGGAAAAAGAAGCCTAGGGTGATTTCTTCTGTCTTAAGCAAAAGCAACTAAAAAACTGTATAAGAAGCAGCAGGAGGCCACAAAAGGGGGAAGTAAGGAGTGCTTGGCAGAGAGAAGAGGGGTAACAAGCTCCACAGCTTTGTCAGCAGAAAGGATGGATTGGTCACATGAAATTGGTTCAACAGTCTGTGGTGATGACTTATTTGTCATCGAAAAATTAACTCAAGCCTCTGTAAAAATACGTTCCTCAGATAAAATCATACATCAGCTCTGTAATGTCTTAGAGGCAGACCTGAGAAACAAAACTTAAATTCTTTTAATGATATTTGAACAAAAATGAAGCCTGGAAATCATTGATAAATGCAGTATGTAAAACAAGGCCTGATACCTAGATTTTCTTCTGAACTGCCTGGAAGCACCAAGGGTTCTATTTCAGCTTCAACAGTAGAAGCAAAAGATTAAGGTTTTATGGATATTCTTAATACAAAACTGGATCAAACCAATGGTACACTTGCTTTGATAGCATCTCCTGTTTCTGACTCTTTCAGGAGACCATGTGAGTGTGACTGTTGTCTGCAGCTCATTCCTGTTGTTTCTTCCAATGCATTAGAGATGTTCAGAGAGTGTTTTAATATCCATTCATGTGCCTGTTGTCCATACTTTGTGAATTTGCTGCTACTGCCTGCCTCTACAGCCTGCTGTCCACTATATGGTGTTGTTTGATTGAAACTGATTAGGAGATTATTTTAGGGTTCAATTTATCCATTGTCATGGGTTCTGCAAATATGGATCAAATTCTCTGCTGGAGATTTAGCTTTTTTAGGTTCCCCTCACATGGCTGCTGCCTTGCCCCTTAATCGTTGTAGCAGGAATTCGCCGGACAGTACTCAAGATGTGTTGGAAATTCCATTTGTTTCTGCTCTGCACCTTGTAGACAAAATAGAATAAATGTAATCCATAGATCTCTGCTGGCAAGGGACTGTGTGATGCTGAAGATACCAGACACCTATCCCTGACCTTTAAACACTGACAGAGCTTCCAAGTTTCAAGGCTAAAATTAGCAATGCAATGAAATACTGTATCCTTAGTTTGGAATACTTAATATTTTATCCCTTTGTGTCAGTCTGCTTAGGGGTTTGAGTTAACAGTAAGTGACTCTGACCTGTGAAATACCAAAAAAATCATAGCATGCAGAGTGTGTTACTACAACTGTTCAGTATTCTGGCTTTGTGTGGAAATGTATGCATGTTTGTATATGTTAAAGCACATGTGCTCCTTGCGTTTTAAAAGGTTTGCTCAAGCATGTTAAGAACAGAGACAGCAAATACCTAAAACTACTTCCTGGAGATTGTGTGCAAAGGTTTTTGTAAATAACAGATCCTTATATAAGAGACTGTACGTGCAGGCTTTACAAATTTGCATATGTTTAAATAGCTCTCTCAAATAATACGTGTCTGTTCTTATAGAGATTGAAGGAAGGCTGGATTGATAGCTCTGTGTGCATTGTTAGCTTATGGAGGTGACTTGTTTGTGCAGCTTGATTTATTGCCACTTGCTCTTTCTGGAAATGGTCAGATTGTTGTACACAAATTACATGTTTCATCACTCTGGTGTGTTGAGGAAGTGATTTATTATTTCCAGAGAAATAATTGAATAAAATAAAAATACCCTATAAAGAAACAGCTTCATATTTATGATGAAATATAAAAAGATTAAATACATTCAAGTGGATTTAGGGAAACTGGCTTACCTGATTTCTGTGGGTTTGCCCAAGTTTCTTGACCATGAGGAAGATCTTTCAGCAGTCATCTCTTCTGTCCTTTAATGCTTATGCATGGTAAGGGAGGGCAGCCACTGATGGTTTTGTACCCTGTGTTTGTACTCATTAGTTTGCTGATGAGCTGTCACTGAATGTGCTAAGACTGAGTTGATAAAGGGATTTTTTTTTTCCCCCTCAAGTATGCATCCATTTAATTATGTGCTCTTTTTGGCCTCACTCCAAGTTGTTTGAAATTAGATAAATGTCAGTAACTAACAAATACCTGGGTTTGCTCAGGTGGGGCAAGGGAGATTGGATGAAACAAAAAAATTAGCTGCTTTAATGGAAAAGGCTTGCCCTCTTGTTGAGGCAAAGCATGGTGTGATTTTGACCTGGAATAACCCCTGTCATGGGAGAACAGAGTGAAGAGAATAACATGGCCAGGCTCGCTGTGGTCAAGTATTCGTGAGATGCCTTGCATGATTTCTCCCACAATTTGGAGAGATGGAAATGATGCAGTCTAATTTTAATGGAACTTGTCTTGCTGTAGGGGGTTGAACCCAGATCTTTGAATTCCAGTTAATTTTCTGTCCTTTGAAGTACTAAGTTTTACTTTCATAGAACTTTGTCAAAAGAAGCCCAGAAGTAAATGTGTTTGAACTGATTAATACCTAGTTTAGGGCTTTTTTACCATATTAAAAACCTAAGGAAATAGTGACTCAGTTGGAAATAGAATGCTCTTATTGCAGCTGTTAGCCTTCAACTTGGGTTTTAACCTTTCTGAGGTTACATTAATGATGTGGTTTATCTCATGCAAAGCTAAAATTTTGGTTCATCCAAGATACACATTGGAGTGGGTTATAAGAAAAAATAGGTTTTCTATAATCAGTTGTGTAGTAAACAATTGTTTGTCTTCTGTCCCCATTGCTGCATGTTGAGAAAAACCTATCCTGAACCCTTTATATCCTAATCAAATTACCAAAGTGACAGCTTAAAATAATGATTTCCTTATTTTTCAGTACAATGAAGGCGTTGAACTGCAGGAGCTGTAGTACGTTAAATGTATTTCTTTAAATTCTGGGAGGGTTCCTTAGCCCTGTGAAGAGTGAGAGCAGAGTGAAAGTAAAAGACTGAAAAATATCTCTGGTATGGGCCACAGGTGGTGTCTGAAATGTTATCATTCTTCAGAGCTTTTCAGTGGTGATGGTTCTAGTCAAAGACTTAATGGAGCATTCACAGGAAAACCCCACAAGAGTATGTGATATAAATTTAATAGATACTAAAAATAATGAAGTGATTGAACCTTCTAGTAGATTTGGAGCACACAGTATGGAAGTTGCTAAGTTTGTGGGGAGGATGTGGGGACAGAGACAGTATCCAAGGGAGGATTCCAGTTACAGTGAAATAGTGAGTGAAAGGGCAGAGGTCCTGAGTTTAGCTTCAGTCCTGCATCCTAGGAGCCACCTTGAATGAAAGCACTGGTAAAGAATCTGTGAATAGTCTTCTCCAACGAATGGATACAGAATCATTGGTATTGACCCCAGAAGTCTGGAGGTCACTCTCCTGTACTGTTTTGAGTGGAGGAAAGGCTCTGTTGGATTTTGGGTTTTTTAAATAAAAATCTTAAAATGGGCTATACAGTGAATCTCTGTTCACTCCTAGCTTGACTTTACCCCAGATGTATTAGTCATTGTGCTAGAGGCTTGAACTTTTGCCTCTTTCTTGATCATGTCAGTGCATGAATCCTGGAGGACACCAGCTGATTTCTTGCCAGGCATTATGCTTTTTACTTGACTGTTAAATGAAATGCCACATTTAGGAAGGTTTTACTTACAGTCTTTGACAAATTAAGCTAATTACATGTGGCCTTCTGTGTTTGGGTGCAGTAAGTAGAGACTTCAAGAGGAATGAATGTGTAGCTAAAAGGAGTAGTGCTTAGCTTCTCAAATACAGCATACATCTTGAGGAGCCAAGAACTTTGATTCCTAAGTGGATCCAAGATACCATAACTACTCTGCTCTTTGAGATTTTGTGAGGATGGAAGGAGAAATGCATAACAGCTCCTACAGCCATACCTATGAAAATCACTGTTTGTTTTTTCCTCTGTGTGAAGATAAACAGAAGCATAATCTCAAAAATATTGTGATTAGGAGAATTAGGATGGTCAGCCTACACTAAACTTTAATTGAATCACTTGAATTACTTTATTCTTCATTTTTGTTTATATACTGGAGGCTGTAATTGGCTTTGGAAAACACTTGAACCAGAATAGGCTTAAGTAAAACTGTTTACAGGTCACTGCATATTGTAATAGGCCATTGTTGTGCAACAAAAGATGATGACTCTTGTCATGCTTTGTTCTTTTGAGCATTTAAGTGCTTTTTGTCTGATGTGTGCTTCTGGTTAAAACTATATTAAGGGAGATAAAGAATTAAAAGTCTATATAAATGTTTCAAAATGTAAGACTGGGATGGTATCATTAACTATAAGACAAGAAATGGTAGTTTTAAAGCCAAATGGTAGCCAAACCCAAATGTGTAAAGCTCTGATGGTGCATAGCCAGAATACTTTGCTACTAACCTTAGCTGCTTCTACTTTCATTCACTTCTAGTTTAATTCTGAGAACTATGCTTGTGTTAGCACTAATTCTAGTTAGTTTTTACTGTTCTGGAAAGAGAATAGATTTTCACTGCTTCTCTTGACTTCTAAAGCTGTTCAGAAAAAGAGCTCGTGCTATGGAGGGTTTCCATGGAGCAGTGTTTCAATAAGTAGTGGAGAAAAGACTACTTGAACTTGTACAGATTACTTCACTATCGTGATGTTCATAGGAGGAGCTGCTGCCAACCAGCAGTGCAACTTCTAAAGGGTTTTTTATTTTAAACCATATTTTAAAAATACAGAGTTCTTACTTGCTCGTTACTGTGCTGCCTTTTTAAAAGAAAACTGCACCACTATAATTCTTTACAACTCACTAGAGAAATGCACAAGATCAGCAGCAGAAAATATAAGGGGAGGTTAGTATGTTTACTTGGCTTTTAATGGTACCAAGGGATCACAGTGAAAGTTCAGAGTGCTATTGAGAAATTAGGCAGGTCTCTAGCTGGATACCCTGTTCTAATTAAAGCATATGCAGGCAGTGATTTTTCTTGTATTCCCAATACAACTGATGTTTCATCATTATTAAACTTTTTTATATTAAAAATAGAAATTGGTGCCAAGTCCAAAGGGAATTGATGGCAGTATAGATTATGCAACGTTACAATAAAATTGGGTTAAACCCAGAGTTTAAGGTATGTCAGGACTTAATCCTGTGGGATTCTTAAGAAGGATGATTCGAATGTCACACTGTCCATCCTGTAAAACATCTTGGTGAAATTTGAGTTGCTGCTTGACAATACAAACAGCTCAGCCAACTGTCAGTACCCTGAATTTTTTTTCTTTTCCATTCATTTCATGGTGTGGTGCTACCTAACAAACAGACTGTTGATTCTGCCACACTTAGCAAAAGTGACTGACCAGTCCTTAACACAGCCTGCATCAGTAGCAGCTGTATGTGCAACATGTCCCTTTTCAATTAATTTGATACAATTGAAATTTTCTTACGTTGGCAACTTCTGTTGATAAACTTACTTTGGCTTTGGTCAGTATTACCTTTTTAATACTGGGTTTTCCAGTGTATTTCTAAAATGCTTAACGCTGACAAAGAAGAAAAACTTCACTTTTGTGTTTTGAACTGTACTGAAACCTAGAGTTAGTAACCAGGAAGTATTCTCCAACAGGGGGAAAAAATAAAGTGTTCAGAAGAATTTCCAGTACTAGGCTAATCTTCCACTTGATGTAGATGTAATGAAATATTCAATGTGTCCATTTAAACTAGATACTAAACCCTCAAGTTAGAAATTGTTTTAATGTGACTGGCTAAGCTGCTTTATGGTTTGACCTGGAGGCCTTGATAAGTGCTTTTGACTGCACATAAAATGCTTAAAAATAAATATATACCTGGAGGAGGAGGGAGAGAGCAGCGACCAGGAGGGGCTCAGAGAGGAGGCAGCGAGAGAAATAAATGCTTCTTGGATATAGTCATGGCAAACATGTCTCCAAAAAGTGAATATAGCTGAAAAATGTTAAAGGTGGAACAAAGGATTGCTGCTTTTTGGTTTGGTTTTTTTTTTTAACATCAGCATGACGGAAAGAAAGAGGAATGAGAGAAATAAATTCAGTAGGAAACAAACAGAGACTTTCCAATGTGACTTAGAAAAATTAGCTGCAATTATTGACTATTTCTGAAGGCAAAAGTGAGAACAGAAAAAAAACCACCAAAAACTTTTACCTTCTCTGTTTGTCTCTGACTTGAAATCACAAACATCAGGATGAAACTTTTGAGGAACCTCCTTAAATGTGTAACAAAATGTTAACATGAGGTAAATGTGAAAAACCCATGCTGCAGCAAACACTAGGCGAGCTTCTTTCCTGCGGCTTGTGTTTGTTCTGGGGGTGCTGCTTTGACCTGTTTGACCTGAGCTTTTTCACTGTTCCATTCTGTCTGGTGTCCTGGGAGTTGGGCTGTTACTATACCCAGTTACTCCAGGTGTATCAGTATGGTGTCAGACACTCCATGTTGTCTTAGTAGCACTCAGACATTTCCTTCTGAGAATTTGAGTGAGTAATGCACTTCATGTCCAACAGCAAGAATTGAGACCAGATCTTATAATAAATACAAATGTATATATATCAAGAGATGGTATACCAGAAGTCTGCAATCTGCTGACTCTTGACAGACTCTTGAAAATACAAGCTTTGTCATGGGGAACATAGTTAAAGTTGTGCTTAACATCCTTACTTTCTGTGAGGTTGAGATAGTCAAGTTAATATTTGCAAGGAGAGCGACAGCAAGGTTTAATACAAGCTGTGAAAATGGATTGAGCTTGACATTCATGAGATGTTTACTGTCTCTTGAGAGATGTATTATGGATAATTCTAAGGAATTTAGAGTGTGAAATAAATTCTTAATTTAGTCTTAATCACTAAATCACAGAATTGCTGATGTTGGAAGTGACCTGTGGAGAGATGGTTTGGTGCAGTGCTCCTGCTCACAGCAGTGTCTGCCAGGGCAGTTTGATCAGGGATGTGTCCATTTGTAATTTGATTAACTCCATGGGTGCTCCTCTCTGAAAGAAGTGTTCACTCATGTGTGCAATACCAAAGTTTCTTTTGTTTAAGAAGTTTCTGGTTTTCTGATTTTGCCTATTGATTCATGGCATCACTGTGAACAGTCTGACTGTATCTTTACTGATATTTGCATGTTGGTAAAATCCTTCTGATTG
This sequence comes from Ramphastos sulfuratus, assembly GCA_013399055.1. NCBI lineage: Eukaryota > Metazoa > Chordata > Aves > Piciformes > Ramphastidae > Ramphastos > Ramphastos sulfuratus. The sequence goes on along the minus strand of WBNM01011714.1, from coordinate 133,233 downwards.
TTCTCTTCTCCAAGCTGAATCATCCCAGCTCTCTTAGTCTCTCACGTATGTCAGATGCTCAAAATCCCTGTCTCTTCATGGTCCTTCATTGGTTTCTCTTCATTATGTCTGTGTCTCTCTCTTGTATTGGGGAGCACAGCACTGGGCCCCTAATACCCCCTCACCAGTGCTAAGAAAAGGGAAGGATCACTGCCCTTGAGCCCTTGGCAGTGCTCTGCCTAACACAACCTAGGAGGTTGGTGGCATTTTTTTGCAAGAGTGCGTTACTGGTTCATGTTTGACTTTTCCACCAAGACCTCCAGGTCATTCTCTGCAATGCTACTTTCCAGTCAGTGTGGTAAAGCAGCATCATATATCAAGGATGCAAGTAACCTAAAATGCTCTTATTCCTTTTAATAACTTCAATAATTCAAAATATTTGTGTAAGTCTTGCAGAATTATTGCACCGGGATCAAAGAAAGAAGTGAACTCTGAGTTTCGATTTTTTTNAGTCCTTGTGATAAATCCTTTTTTTTTTTTTTTTTAAATTGTAGGTTCTGGTGTGTTGGTGTTTTTTTTTTTTTTAAACAGATTTAATATATTTTTAGAGACACTTGTAGTGTTGGATTGAGATAGACCAGGATATTTTGCAGAATTGTCACCTGGAAGGATCTTTAGCTCATAGATGTTGATGCCTTGAAGCCTGAAATGGGGATCAGAATATGGATGTTGACTAACAATGTATAAAAATTCATGATATCTACGAAGGACAACTTGAAGGCACAGTGTGAATAATTACAGCTTGGTTCCTTGTAACATGAACTTGTTAACACTGTGGTTGACCTTCTGCCAACACTAGTATGAGGAACGGTTTTGTTGATATCTCTTAAAACTATTTTTAATGCATTATCAAACTCCTAATGCTGAATACATTGACATTGAAGCAATATTCCTTGTGAGGCTACTTTTTCTATCCATTTATCAATAAATTTCTACTTAATCAGTATGATTCTAAAATCATTTACTGTCTAGTTCAAATGTTTAAGTATGTGGAGTTCGTAGCAAAATGTGACTTCACTACTCAAAAGTTGTAATACTTTGTTTCTGATGTTAGCAGAAATGTGGAATATTTAGTGACTTCCAGAAGGATTCAATTAGTGATTTCATTGAGTGAGTTTTGTTGTTTGGGTTTTTTGGTTATTGTTTTTAAATAAACTGTTGCTATGCTTTCCTAATGTAACTGGTGTCTAAGTAATGAAAGTGGCAGGTATTCAAAATGGAACTACATAACAGCAGAAAGTAGCAGATAAAAGGTAAATAGTGCTTTCTTGGAATTGGTTTGAGAGGCTGTGAAATGCAGTGGTGTTGGTTTTTTGGTGTTTCTGAAAAGCTTTTCATCTAATCTCGTTTAGCTGTACACACTCCTAAACCTCAGATGCTCTGCCACAGTTCATCAGTCTGGTAACAACTGCAGCATCTTAACAGACTCACCAAATGTCACCAAATCAAAATTGGTTTACTTCACTCCTTCCCCAAGACTGGAATATGTCTTCACAGAGACTTTTTCTACAGAGAGAGAGAGGATTTTTATTTTCTTGAGTGGGAGCATTGGGAGAGCAGTAGTCCCTTAGTCTTGGAAGCTGAAAGGGCTAGCTGACAACCAAGTTTACATGCAAACAAGTCTGACCACACTTGATTTTTGGATCATTAGTCTGGGTGTTCCCCATCTCTCTTTTCACCACAGTATAAAATAAATCACAGCAGAATTGGATTTCTGTGCACAGTATATAATGGTTTAATGCTTTGGTTTGCTCTGGTCCCACCCTGCTGCCACAGGCAGGGACATAATTCACTAAATCAGATTGCTCAGGCTGCACATAGAGTACTATCCAGTGAGGGGGCATCCATAGATGCAACCTGTTGTTCCAGTATCTCACCACCCTCATCACACAAACCTCCTTAATTACATACGGTCAACCAAAAGAAATGGGATTTAGATCATAGCTTGTTTCTACTCTGTAATAGCCCACTGCTGGTCTGTTTAATACCAAGAGGTCTAAAGCTGCTCTTTTAAATTGACATCTGCAGGATTACAAACCAGTGTGGTCTGAGTTTAGAAGAGCCCAAATAAACATCCTAGGTTCATAATCTTAGTTTTCTTTGCATTATAAAATGATCACATCTTGTAAAACAGTTGTTTAACTGCCCTTGAATGAGTTTTACTAAGTTTCGGCCTGGGGCAAAGACTTACAATCACATTACAAACTCAAACCCAGGAACTGGTTTTGGTGGATTGGTAATAGGTCCATCAGGAGAGAGATGGCATGTATTTCTGTACTTGAGCTACCAAATTTATTGTTATTTTGGTGCCTCATAAAGTAAACTGCTTTTAATAGCAGTTGTAAGGAACCGAACGGGGATCAAATTCTGAAGGAAAACCACTTTTTTGATTTTGTGCAGGAGGTCGATTAAAAATGTCTCTGCCATAAAACATTGTGAAAAGTGATAGTACCTTGTACTCATCATGGTTACTTTGATTCCACGTTTTCTCAATATGAAGAATGTGTGAAAAAATAATTTCAGTGGTTTGCCTGTCTGTTGAAACTACATGGCTGCATGTAAAAAAACTGATGTTTCATCACTTTTATTTGCTGCTCCCAAGGGATGTAGATTGTCTGTATTATAAGTCTGTGTCAGACACCTTCTAAATGCTTGCTTCAGTGTTTTCCTGTAACTTATAGAATCACAGAATGGTAAGGTTGGAAGGGACCTCAAAGATCATCTAGTTCCAACCCCCTGCCATAGGCAGGGACACCACCCACTAGTACAGGTTACTCAAGGCCTTGTCCAACCTGGCCTTGAACGCCTCCAGGAAGAGAGCATCTGCAATCTCCTGGGCAACCTGTGCCAGTGTCTTGCTACCCTCACTGTAAAGAACTTTCTCCTAACATCCAGTCTAAATCTCCCCTCTGTCAGTTTAAACCCATTGCCCCTTGTTCTGTCATTGCAAGACCTTGTAAATAGTCGATCCTCAGCCTTCCTGTAGGTCCCCTTCAGATACTGGAAGGCTACTATAAGGTCTCCTCGCAGCCACCTTCTCCAGTCTGCAGAGCCCCAACTCTTGTAGCCTGTCCTCATAGCAGAGCTGCTGCAGCCCTCTGATCATCTTTGTGGCTCTCCTCTGGACTTGCTCCAACAGTTCAATGTCCTTCCTGTGCTGGGGGCTCCAGAACTGCACACAGTACTCCAGGTGGGGTCTGATGAGAGCAGAGCAAAGGGGCAGAATCACCTCCCTGCTGGCCACGCTGCTCTTGATGCAGCCCAGGACTTGGCTGCTGTNATGCTGGTTACCACCAATCACCTCTGCTTTGTTTTCCATTTGCCTTAGTAGAGCTTTCAGCAGGATCTGCTCCATGATCTTGCCAGGCACAGAGGTGAGACTGACTGGTCTGTAGTTCCCAGGGTCATCCTTTTTTCCCTTCTTGAAGATGAGTGTTATGTTTGCCCTTCTCCAGTCAGCAGGGACTTCACCAGCCTGCCATGACCTTTCAAATATGATGGACAGTGGTTTGGCAACTTCATCTGCCAGTTCCCTCAGGACCCGTGGGTGGATCTCGTCAGGCCCCATGGACTTGTGCATGTTCAGATTTCTTAGGAGAGCATGACCATGATCATCTACTATAGTAGGCAGATCTGCCTGCTCCCAGTCCTTACTTTTACCCTCTGGAACTTGGACATTGTGGTTGGAGACCTTGCTGTTCTTAGTTGCCCTTTTGAAGGGCTTTGCACAAATTTGTTGTGACAAAACTTCCCACCCTGCAGACCTTTGGAGTTTTACAAAGGCTATTTCAACCTTGCAGGAGAGGAGCCTTGCAGTTGGGAGCCTGTATGGTCACTTGCTATTTGTCTGCCACAAGGGTGATGTCTAAACCTTCAGCTTCAGCTTTTAAGTCAAGGTTTATATGAAAAAGTTTAAGAGCTCGTTTGGTGAGGGATAAGCAAGAGCAGTGTTGCTGAGGGATAGCTGGCATTGTTGGATCTTTTGGTGTAGGGTGAATGTGAGGGAAGGTTTTAATGATGGCATAAGATTGGATTAATTTGTTTGTATTGATTACTAGAGAAGAGAACAATAATCCAAGTGCAAAAGCTACAATGGTTTCTTCAGTTTTCAGACTGAGGCAACAGGAGTGTGAAACTAAGCTAGCACTTGCTTAGTTGGGGGAAATCCCTCAAGACTCAGGAACTGGTGGAATGTTTGGTTGAAGTGTCTCCTAGGTTTGCTTTTACCAACTTCCCTGCCTGAGGGCAGGACATTATAGGCATTTTGTTGGACCCAGCAGAGCCAATTTTAAGTTCTTTAAATTCTTTTGCGTGAAAGTAGTTCAGCCCCTTATTCAATAGGTAAAGACATGCTGTGCAGAAGGTCTGTTTCTTTCCTCTTTATCTTCTGGGTATGAATTAACTAGATATAAGGTCATTGTGTTAGACTTCAAGCCTTGTTTTAGCTTCTAGGAAATGTTATCTACAGTCTGAAGATTTCAAGTGTTGATACTGCTGGTGCTGGATTCTTGTTAGTTGAGCTCATGGTATGGTTTGACATCACTGCTGTACTGGTCTAACGGATAGATGCTGCTGGAGGAGCAACTGTCTCACTTGCCCCTGCCCCACCAGCTGCTTTTGCTTCTCTTTCTGTCTAATGTCTGCAGGAAATGAAGACAGCTGTGGTGTGAAACAACCAGCCCTGAAAACTAAATCACCTTTGGTTTTCCCTGGTAGTTTCCTGAACCAGTTCTTGGGGAGGTCGGCAGACCACCATGCTGGATGGCAGGCTGGTGGCTGAAGTTCTGCCGAGGTTCAGTGAGTTGTTACAGGAGCTCATCTGGAGGTGTGGGTTTCTTTTCTTCTGCCTTGCAGTAAAAGAAATGAAGGCTGATGTGTTCAGTAGCAGTACTGAAACATTTTTACTCTCCTCCAGCCCCTTTTTCAGGCCAGCTTTACTAGCAGAAAGGCATTCAGAGTACTATGCGAAAAAGATCGAGTTTAGTTTATTTACAACATCACATTTCCAAAACTGCCTCCCCACTGGCAACTTGCTGTGAGGAAGAGGAGGTACAGAAAGCTTGGTGCACTTATCCAAGGCCTGGAGCAAAGCCCTGCAGTTCTTTGCTCTTTCCAGCCAGCAATCTGGAATGATGCTTGAGACTGTCAGGCAAGGGAGGAGGTATTCTTTGCTCTTTTTCTTTTGTGCTGCATTGATTCTTCAGACACCATCTGCTTGTGGCTGACAAATTTGCAGCAGTGGCCAAGAGGCAGGTTATTTCTTTATCCTTTGAGATGCAGACTCATACCATGGTCCATGCCTCTTGCCGTCAGACTCGCAAATACTTTGGAAACATGACTAGTTGATGATAAAACTTAGCCAGTTGTTAATTAACTGATGAGAGGAGGCGGAATGGTGTTCTTAATGGTTATTCAGTGGGTAATGAATTAACTGTGGATGGTTTTAAGGTGCACTGGTTCCCAAAAAAAGTGCAGATGGATGTAACAGCATCTTAGCCTTAAACAGGAGAGGCTGCTGTTGGTGTGAGGCTTCTTAGTAGAGAGCCTCTGGTTTGATGAGTGGGCTCTCAGCATTTCCTTAAGCTGATTTTCAGAGGCTTTTGGCAAGACCAGACTGGGCAGAATTCAGGTATGGGCACTGTTGGGTCTTGCAGGTTTTAACAGGGGCCCAGGTAAAGTTACCGAAAAGCTAAAGGAAGAGTTCTTGCTAAGTAAAAATATATATGATTGTGGTGTTCAGATTCAGACATCTTGCTTCAAGGGGCTTGCAGTGTCTCTGGTATTCATGAAGTGAGTTTTGTGTTTGTGACTGTATGAGTATTTTAGGGAGGAGTCCAAAAAAAGCAGCTAAATGTCCTTTAAAAATGAGTCTTTATGGATTTCCAGTAAATGCTTTGTATGAATTGGTGTAAGATTTGAGTATAATTGCAATTAATTTATTTTTGTTTCCTTTTCCTAGAATATGACAGATACCTAGCATCTAGCAAAACCATGGCAGCAGCTTACCTTGATCCCAACTTGAATCATACACCAAGTTCAAGTGCAAAGACACACCTCACTGCTGGGATGGAGCGTTCCCCAGGGGCCATGGAACGAGTCCTAAAGGTTTTTCACTACTTTGAAGGCAGCAGTGAGCCAACAACGTGGTCCAGCAACATCCGGCATGGTGATGCTACTGATGTCCGAGTAAGACTGGTTGTAGAATTCCTGTGTCATCTTTAGCAAGTTTTAACTTTATGCTCCAAAAAACCAAGGGTAGAAGTTTGGAAACAAACAAAAGTTCTGCAAAGAAATTTTTATTTGAAGAATCTTTGCCGATATGTTGTAACTTCAGAAGCATTTTTAGGAATAATGGGTTATGAATGTAGATACTGCTACTCATGTGCAGCAGTTGACTTCTACCACTTCATAGTCTGCAAACCCTGTGTGACATTTAATGGCAGGGATGAAGGTGACATCAGATGGCACTTCTAATGCTTGCAAAAAAAAATTTTTTTTTTTGTTTACATGCGAGGTGTTTATAATTACATATTTAGACACAATGTGTGCATAACTACTTAAAGTATTGTTTGGAAACTGAGAGAAGAGTCCTTTCTCCTCCTAGTAAGTCTGTTCACCTCCCTCCTGGTATTCACCTGTTGCTTGCATTTGTACAGTGTTGTGTTTCAGTCTATGCAGAAGCAATAAAAGAAGGTTGGGATTATTTTAAAAATAATTGCTGATTCTGAAACATGCATTTTCACTGACCTCTGGGATGTTTACTTACTATTTGCTACACTTAATCTTTCTGTTGAGATGTTGCAGTATTTAAACTGAAATGAAGTTCAATTGAACACATGAAATGTTTTTAAAATGTTGTTTCAATTATCTTCCAAGAGATGAATTTTCATGGTGGTAGGTGGTGTGTGGGGTTGCTCTCTTCTGAGAGTTTCTTAGTGGAAACAGGTTCCCATCTGCTCATTCCCTCTAGCATTTGTATTCTCCACATGCTACTTCAGAGTCCACTACAAAGACATAATTCCAGTCTGCTTAAGGGAGACAGTTGTCAGAGTTAAGGAGACCTGTTGTCTCCTTCTTCCCATTATTGATTTTTTTCCCTTTGTGCAAAAGAAACCAATGTAAAAAAAAAAAGAAAAAAAGACTTCTGAATATTTTCTGTTTATTTCATACTGTTTATTTTATCATGGCTATATGTGAGAAGACCCAGGGGTGTTCTGACAGTGACCACAGACTGTTCATTGGTGATCTGTCTTGTCAATTTAGAAAGCTCATATCTGTGTTTGGGGGTAACTTTTATAGGTTAGAGGTACAGGTACAGTAGTTGTTATCATTAATAGGATTACAGAATAGTAAAGGAGAATTTGTGTTGAATTCATACTGTAGGTATTCTTGTTTTATACGGAAAGGGTTTTTCTGAGTATCACTTGAAACATCTTCGCACCCTGGCTGTAGTGTTCTGATGTATTTAATGTGGCTCATTCATTTAATAGTTTGTCTTCCGTTGTACAAGGGATAATAAACTTGTCTCAGTATGCTTTTAACCTTGCAAGCCTCTACTGTGGACCAATGTCCGAAGTTCTTTGTGGAATTATCTTTCAAAAGAACTATGCAGAATCTTGAAAAACAAAAGCAGAGATTACATCTCTAGTTTCTCTAGCTCAGAAATACTTGTGATTATGAGCTTTAAGGATCCAAAACTTACACTCCCTGTAAGAAATTCAGTGCTGAGACTGATTTGTAGAGTTGTGTTGTCATTGTTTTAAGTGTAAATGTGACACATTTTTTTATTAAAGCATGATTGAAAAGAACAGGCAAGTAGCAGTTACATGAGACTTGCCTTAGCTTTTAGTTTACTAATATGCACATTTAATTGGATATTTTTCCCAAAAAAAGTAATAGGATTTTTGTATTTTTCTCCTTTCCTGTAAAAGAAGAATGTGATAAATTTAAGAGACGCTTTGTTCTTTTGAATAAATGTGATTCTTTCATTTGTTAAGCTGGGGTGCCTCTTGAATGTGCAGGTACCGAGTAGTAAAGAGGTCTAGCCCTGATGTACTGCCATGTCCTGACATTTATTTTAGAAACAGTAAACCCTTGTTGGAGTAGAAGCCTACATTCCTTTGGAATGACTGCTGCTTGACCAAGCTGAATAATTTAAGATTAAAATAGCCTTTAAGAGTTGTATGCCTTAATTTTCATCCCCTGCCCCCTTCCTTTCATGGAGGAGATAGTCTGCAATAGAGCTTCTGTCTTCTGAATTACAAACTGAGGAGGAGTCTGGTGCTGGGTTTGGCCTCTGGCTTGTTTCCAAGAAGCTCTGTAAGAATATTTGGAGTTGAATATCTTTGGGACAGCCCTGCAATTAAAAGGAAAGGTTATAAAAAGGTTTTTCAGGACTACTCCCTGGTCAGCACAGCTGCTGAGATGATAGCCGAGGAACCTTTCCAGTATTCAAAGGAAGTCAGACTTGGTCTGAAATTTTCATAAGTCAGAGGTATTTCTGCTGGTAAAGCAGAGGAGTGTGCTTAATAAAAAAAGAAAGTAAGGGTAGTTTTTTTCCTGATCTGTGATGACTAACACATTCTGTTTCAAACAATTCACATTTGTCTTCGTCAGTTGTAAGTATGTGTTTGACAGTCAAAGTGAGGAAAGGCCCTTTTCCTTTTCAAACCAAGCAAATCAAAGACTTTCAAAGAGCAGAGTAGAAACATGTTTTAGCTGTGTACTTTATACACAAATCCTTGATCATAAGGGGAAACTTTTTCAATAAACTCATTGTTAAACTCCAATGAACAGAACTTAGCTTTCTGTAAGTCTCTTAAGTGGCAAAATGTACAATTTCCTTACTACTTGGCTGGAAATGCCTTCTACCAAGGCACCAGTTTAGCTATATATATAGGCTTGGCTTTGAAGAGAACCTCTGCCAGTGGACCACTGCTTATTCTGAAAGGATTTAGTCCTTCTAAGAGCTGTGTCCTCTGAGAGATGAGTCTACTCTGCAATGGATTCAAGGGCAGCTTTTGAAGTCTTGAGAAATTTTTTTTTTTTTTGCAGTTCAAAGAATAACATAGTCTCTTTACCCTGTTTTCTGTTGTATTATACTGAAGACTTGCTTCGTTTCCAAAAGGGGGAGAAAATAGCTTTTATGAATGATTGTGCAAACAGTGAATGTGTAATTGGTCATGCATTCATCAGAGAAGAAAGGTTGTTTATCTTCCCTATTTATTTTGGTATGACTTGGTTTTTAAGTGTTGTCTACATGCATATTCACAAAGAGGGATTTCCAGACTTTGAGAGTGGAGAGGATTGCAGGGCATGCTCTGCCCTGTTCACAGCCTCAGGTGTGGCACACAAGTAGGTGGGTGTTGCTGAGATGGAATTTCATTTGGTCTTGAGTGACCTTTGTGTTCTGGTTTTGCAAACATTCCAACTGCATCTTGATCAGCAACTCCAAGTGAATCAGCTTTTCATTTTCAGAAGATGTGATTGTTGTAGCGTTGTAAATGTATTAGGGAAATGAGTTCACTGCATTGAGCAGATTGAGGGGATAAAGTTGAGGTTGGAGCATTTTATAAAGGGACATTCAGAATCCTTATGTGAGCCCTTACAGATGGGTTCAGGTGGAGTTCCGCTCCATGATCTACATTCCAGCCCGAGAGGTGCCCAGCTTGCATCCATTATGCTTTCTTTTAACCTTCTGGCCCTTAGAGCTTGTGCTTGATTCTCAAATTCAATAGCTGAGAAGTGAAGATGGCATTAGTTATCTGGAAATAACTACAAATCTCAAAACAAGTTATTGCTGGCCATGCATTTTACCTTGCTGGAGTGTTTTCCCAATTTTCTGAGATTATCTGAAACACAAACTTGATAGAGGTGGTCATTGATCTGTCAGCTTTGTCCTTATATTTGGAGGCAGAGAGAAGCATGAACAGAAGTCTTTGACAAATGAAGATAAGTTGCCCAGGGCTCTTTTCACCTGTTGATCAGTCAGATGTCTATTTCTCCCTTTTCTATGCAGTACCACCCTCAAATATTGGTTTCTTTAATTTTGACAGAATGGGAACTTTAAAACCTGAGTAAAAACAGAAAAAACATCCTTAGCTGAGAATAATGATATCTGTTGTAGTAACTGAAGTCAAGGGGCATGTCTTGGCTGTGTCCCACTCCTGCATCAAGGAAAAAGATCAGAGAAATTCTTTAGCTTCCTTATTCCCTGCAGTTTCTTATTTTTTGTAGGTAGAAGGCATGGATGTGGAGTTGGAAGATGGTGTATTCCAATTAATTCCCTCATTTGAATTTCAGAGGAGGGGGACTGAAGCNCCACCCAGCCTGTATTTGTGCTTGGGATTGTGCCTACCCAGGTGCAGCACCTTACATTTGGCCTTGTTGAATGTCATGAGGCTGGCCTGGGCCCACCTCTCCAGCCTGTCCAGGTCCCTCTGGATGGAATCCCTGCCCTCTAGCAAGTTGACTGTGCCACACAGCTTGGTGTCATCTGCAAACTTGCTGAGGGTGCACTCGATTCCTCTGTCCATGTCACTGACAAAGATGTTAAACAACATTGGTCCCAATGTAGTTCATTAAACTACATTAATATGTTGTTACTTGTTGCTGCCTTTTCCCTGTTAGCCTCTCTCATTCAATCCATCTCATGTTACTGTACTTTTACCCAGTAATACAGGAGTTTTTCATTGGCGTTCCAGTTTATGGTAGAGGAATGGCAAGAGCTGTAGTGCAAAGCTCGACAATACAGATGATAGATCTCTTAGTTACACAAACGTTTCTTCTGTGAACCATGCCAACTTCCTTCTTGCTGTTTGTTTTTTCATGCAACCACCTTTAGCTGTGCTGGCTTAGGTGTTGTGATTGTTTGGCCAACTCAATCCAAGTTAAAATGGATGGTTCTTCTAGTGTTTCTTTTAGTCCAGATCAGTTCTGCAATCTTGTTAGAGCTGCATCATCTTGCAGATTGACACAATTGAGGAAAACTGGGAGAAGAAAGGAAAAGCCTGTTTAGGCTGATACTGCAGTGTTATTGCACGAACAGAGAACAGGGTGTTGGAGCCTTATTTTGAACCTTCTTCATCATCCCCTGCAGCATTCTTGCTTTCCAAACACTTCTCAGGAAGGATATTGCCTGTCTTATTATACAGGAAATTTTTTTTTTGTCTAATGGGTTTCTCTCTTAAAAAGGATTCTTATGAAAATGTAATACAAGAATAGTAGTACAGAGAATTATGAAACATAGTACAGAGAATTCAGTGGAAGGAGTCTACGAGCACTTGCAGGAGTCAAAACCAAGCCAGGTGGATATTTTGGGCATTATGGAAGTCTTCTTGGAAGTCTACAGTGATGTTTACATACCCTAATATGACTTCTACGTGGATACAGTAATATGTGCTTTGAGGCAGTGGAACCTCAATATATATGAGGAGACTCAAGTGCGCTGATTTTTAACATCAACTAGGCACATGTAGAAATGTATAAAACCATTCCTGATTTAGTAAAAACCTAAGAAAATAGGTAGTTTACTTTTTTTTCTTCTTCCTTTTATTCACTGCATGCTTTCATGCGTTGCAGCAGGTGACAAGGTATGGTTATGTTGTTACTATGTGCTTCTCTTCTGGGAACTTGGGAAAGAAAAAACCGCCTCAAAACTGTGGACCGGCAACTATAAGCAGGAAAAAAAAAGCTCTACAGTACTACAATAATTGGGAAAAAAAGTGCGACAAAAATACCCTTGAACTGCAGAATACCTGCTTTACTTATGCTAAATAGTCTTGATATCCTTGGATAAGGCACACATAGAAAAGAACATTTTAATAACTATATAAGAGCCCTTGGATATTTTCCTGAAAACATCTAGATCTGCACATGACTTCAAGACATGGAATCCTAGAATACCTAAAGATGAAAGGTACCCATAAGGATCATCAAATCCAACTCCCTATTCCTTGTGAAACTAAACCATATAATTAAGAGCATAATCCAGATGCTCAGATATGGTGCCATGACCACTTCTGTGGGGCACCTGTCACTGCCTCTCAGTGAAGAACTTTTTCCTAATGTTTGAGCTGAAATTCCCGTAGGATACCTTTCTTCTGTCTCGTTGTGTCCTATTGCTGGTCACTAGAGAGATGAGATCAGCACCGCCCTTTCAAGCCAAGAGCACATCTCACATTAGTTTAGCCATACAGAGCCTGATCCATGGAAGCTCATGAACTCTGCCAGTGCAGCTGAGGATAGGGGACTTAGTTTTCCAGATGCTTAACATAGAGAAAGCAAAACTTCTTGTCAGCTTCAGCCAAGGAGAGAGGAAAGCACAGCTGTAGTGGCTCTTTGTCAACACTGTCAGTGTGTGCTTTGAAGGTTCCATGTGAAATTGTGTGGGTGTGGAGAGGTACTCTGGATGAAGTGTAAAAGATGCTGAGGCACTTATGTGTTCCTTGAGTTAATGTCTCTGGGCTTGGTAGCAAAATTGTAGGCACCAGAATAAAGTGTATTCAGACTACCGTTTCCAATATATACCTGTTCCTGGGTTACAATTGCAGAGATTTTCTTCAGATGGAGTAGCTCTCTAGACAAGTTTATTGTTGAGATGTGCAAATGTATTTGCTGGATCAGTGCAGGAAAGAGAAAGGAGCACAATAATGAGAAAGAGGGGTGTGAATTTTTCTGAGTGTCAGACATAGTGTCATCAGAGGGCAAGCTTGTATTTTGGCTTTGTGAGGACATGGAGTTGATGGAAATAAAAACTAGTTTGCATCAGAGCTTTGTAGCTTGCCTGTGTCCAACTCTCAATTTGAGATATTTGTATAAATATCTCATCAAGAGTTACCATATTTGATATAGCATTTGATGTATTTTAAGTACTTCAAACACGAACACCGTGTCCCGATGTCGGAGGTGCTACTTGAAGGCTTTCTCTAGGGAAAGACACTTTCTCCTTCCTACTAAATAGGGAAATTAGGTTTGTAGTCACACTAGGAGTAATTTATTCCGGCTTGAATTTATTCATAGTAGAACATCAGCTTTTGTTAATTTACAAGCAAGCAATTCATTTTCTCTCATTTGCAGAAGCAAAGGATGATACTGACACAGCCTGGGAGAGCCTAGGGTATCCTGTGCCTTTTGGTCTTTTGGTCTGTCTTGATTTTTCAACAACCTCCTAAATATATTGTACTGTAAAACCTATTTTTGGATACATTCTGCTAATTTAGGACAAAACTAATCTAGTTTTCAAATTAGCTATGTTGAACATCTGTGGGCTCTTTTAGAAAATGAGAGAAAATGAATGCCATCCAGTTCTCTAGCTGTTGAAAAGGCTTTTTAAAAATCTTCTCTGAGGGTTAAAAGGTGAGAAATGAAGGTGACCTGTAACCTGTTGTTGACAGGAAATTCCTATAAGGCAGCCATTCTCTTGAGCTCAGCTGTACTAGCCTTGTTTTATGTTTGGGGTGTAAATGTTAGCTCTGGAAACCCAATTAAGGTCAGTGAGATTACTGTAAACAGCATTCAACTGGCAAATGGTTGTGTGAGCTTCTTAGAGTTACAGGATGCTTATGAAAGTGATAACAGACATAGGAAAACTTCTCACAGAAATTTATATTCATGTATGCCCACAAAATGGAAGCTCCTTGTGGAATAGGCTTCTGCTGGAGTCCAGTTTTCATGTGATATTTTTGGCTGTGATTAACTTGAGGTCATAAAATTGTAATTGATATTGAAACTTTGTTGTTCTTTACCTGTTGCTTTGGTTGGATTTTTCACTCAAGGATGGGTCTGAGGAGCTTCCCGAGTTAACAGCTGGTCATAGTAGAGTTTAGAGAGATTTCAGATTTCTTTGGCTGTGCTTCTAGTTATAAGACTGTCATGTCATAGCTGAGCAGGATGTTTTAGTTGCTGTTGTGCAGTGGTTAAGTAGTTAAATTGTCTGGTAACTTCTGATTAAGCATTCTGGTCACTACCACTAGGAACATGAGGCATGCTTCTGGCGAGGCTGCTGAAATCATTACCATGACGGACAGAAGCTGTCACACATCCTGGAGTGATGGTGGTGGCTTTGTTTGACACTCAAGCGTCTCCACTTGGTCTGTGGAGGCTGTCCAGAACCCAAGGAGACTCTACATGTTGTTTACTACCCACTCAGTTAAATACACTGACCTGATTGTGGTTGCAGTGTCAGTGCAGGTCTTGGAGTTAAATCTTGGCCTGGCTGGAAATAGCAGCCAGATAAAACAAAGCCGGTCTTGCTGCATGGGAGCCTACTCCAGTGTTTATACGCTGTGATTCCACAGTGAGAGCTGGTGCTGCTGAATGAACTGTATTGGCATGGTGCTGGTTTATCTTGATTGCAGCTGTGGCTCTAAATGTTTTCAATTTCAGCTGCTCTGATTTATTAATGAAAAAAAAAGTAAATAATCAAATAGATGTTTTACTTGAGAGGGTTCTTTTACAGACTGGCCATTTTGAGTGTCTTAATCACCACATTTTGTTACTTCTCCCTTCTTTTGATTCTGGCTATGGTTTGTTAGCATCTGGAGTGAGTTCTGTGGTAATCCTAAACAAGAAAGAGAAGCCAGTAGACATATTTCTTTCATGCATAGTATTACTACTTCTTTTCTGTTTTTAGAAAGTATTTGCAAACATCTGCACCTGACCTCCTTTGCACCAGAGCTGCTGCCTCCTTACACTTTGCTTTTGATGTGTTGATTTTCTTGAGTTGCAGTACATACTAACTGTTGCTAATGATTTTCTTCGAGTGATAGCAACTTACCTGTTCAGAAAGGGTGGGATACATTTCTCAGGTAGTTTATAAAATATGTTTCCTTTCAAAATAATAATGCTAGTTGGTTTTGTTGTTGTTATTTATGATTGACTTTTGGTTCTGTGATAGGTTCGCAGTTGAATTTTTAAAAAAAAAAAAAAAGCTGCAAAATGTAACTTACTTTTGGTAGGAATTGAAACAGCTGACTTCTTCAGTATGTTTGCAATTTCACCATGAAAATCAGAAGTTCTGAGATGTCCAGCTTGATTCTTTGAGTAAATATGAATGGCTTCAGCTGAGCCTTGTGCATCAGGTTTTTTTGGTGGTTCATTGTGATCTTGATAAAATCTTTTCAAAGCCATTTCTTACCACAGCAGGCATTGTTTAAGATCATGTACCTCCATTTCTCTTTATCAACTGACAGCATCAGAGACAGGGGAAAATGTGAGTTTCAAAATCAAATTCTGCATCTTATATGCAGATAGAGATGTAAATGGATAAATCTGTTCTGCTTGCATTCATATAAAAAAAGCTGGCACTGTTCCCTTCAGAGGAGAGCGTTCCTGCCAAAATCTTAAGCTTTAATGATTAAGCAGAGCTTGCCCTTCATGTGAAGAGGAGGTTAAATGTGCCTCTGTCAATAGTGAGAGTACTTGGTGGTTGTGAAGTGTTTCCTGGGATACAGACAACGGCTCTCCTTGGCATTATTTGTTACGAAGACCCTTAGATATAGGCAAGAAACAAACTTAACCAATTTTTGTGCACTCTGGTCAATTAAGATTTAAAACAGCGCTCTGACCTGATAATAGATCTTTGGAGCTTGCTGAGGGAGACTTGCAAGAAGTTAACTGCTCTAAAAGGAGACAGGATGAGAAACTGGAACAGTAACACTGAAGGTTGATGAATGGCAGAAACAATGCTTTGCTCAGGAAATCCACTCGGATAAAAATAGAGACTGGGAGCACACTTAAGGGAAGTGTCATATGTGCTTCTCTGGTGTCACTGCCTTCTTTGGTGTTGCCTCTGCCTGGCATCCATCTGTGGCCACTGTTGTTCTTCCTTTATTTTTTTTAATGAATGCACTTACAAGGAGGTTACTTCTACTGGCATCAGACATTTGTCCCAGCATCTTGGGCACCTTCTGGCTGCCAGGACTTAGCTGTTGCTAGCTAGTCTGTGTAGCACTGCCAGCTGGTAATGCCACTTGAACTTAGTTTTGCCAATGTGTTTTGCAGTCTCATTCTCATATGATACAGTCCTTTGCAATCATCCTAAGTATTTAGCTGTCTGCATCCATCTTCCTTCAGGTGTAGGGCTTGCCTTCTACTTAGGAGTTGACTTAGCTTCTGGGTGTGGAGGAGGACAAGGATCTTGGGAGGCACTACTGGCACTGGAAATGATGTTTCTAAGGATGCTCCTGTTGCTGCTGTTGTAGACAAGATGCTGGGCCTGATTGAACGTCTTTGGATTCAGACTTTATGAACGTACTAAACACAGCCTGTTCTTTCTTGTAGACTTGAAAGAATATTTTGTATTTCATTGCATGTTTTGTTGCATATGGAAGGTGATTTGAAGGTTGCCATTTGGGAAGATGTGTGAGCTGATCTTAACAGTTCACTGTCACCTCACCAAAAGCATGATCATCTTCATTTTCCCCCTCTATTCAGATTTAGTGCTTTCCTAATTATCTTCTTAAAGTGAGCTTTCTGCTTGCTTAACTTGCAGAATGGAAACAATGTCATCCTGTGAAAAAATTTGCCGAACTCACTCCAGAAGCCCACGTCTGTCTGCTGTAGTAGTTAGCACTGGCTATGTGTACAGATGCTCCATGAAATTCTGAGCAAGAGTCAGCAGCTTGTGCAGCCATATGTGCAGATGTGTGGATGTGTATGTACACACACCGGCATTGTCAATTGGAAATGACAACATGGAAAGCAAAAGGGCTAGGAATTCATGAAAGCAGTATCTGGGAGCAGTGATAGTCAGTGCTTCTGCTGAGCTTTGAACTCTGTGCCAGCAGGGGTCTGTTGCCCTGCTGAGAAACAAGCCTTACCTTCTACTAATTTGTGATGGAGTAGCTCTGATCTCCTGTTGACTTTCTAATCTGGATGAGAGCAGAACAGCCTGACACACTGCACCTGAAAGGTTGCTAATCCATGATTTACTAACACATTCGAATTTTAGTTACTGTGTTAGACCTTCCTAATGGCTAATGCAAAAGGGAAATAACAATCTGTTCAGATTTATTTAAAAGTTCTTTTCTTGGGCAAGAGATCTTCAAGACTCTGAAGTTTACCTCAAGACAAACAAGTAGACATTTGATGGAGAATCTTTCCAAATAATTGTCTCTTGCTCATTTCGTAAGGTGTCTGTGTTCGATCTCAGGAGAAAATGAGTTGGAGGAAGAGAGAGAAGGAAGTCAAGGGCCTGTGACACAACCTACCATATCCTGGCTGCTAAGCCACTAAATAGGATGAAAGGCTAAGACGATTTTCTGACAGTAGATTGAGAGTGACTCTTAAAGGTTGGGTTTTTGAACAAGTACTTTTCATTTGATCCACAAATAAGTTTTTTATATTTTAGTTACTCTTGTTTTACTTAGAGGAAATAGTGGCTTACTTCTGATAAGATGCATGAAAACACTTATGGATGTTTTATGAAGTCATGAAGAGATTGTAATTGGTTATCTGAAAAAGCAGCTTCCAATGGAATGTTTCTATATCTTTGATAAACATGGTGTCTGTTGCTTAGCATTTTGTATGTGGTATAATATGGTTATATTTTAAAGCCTTACTGTAGAATTAATAAGACATATACCTTTCATTTACGGCTTGTAAGGAGTGTATGTTTCTTTGTTTTAGGGCATAATTCAGAAGATTGTGGACAGTAACAAAGTGAAAAATGTGGCCTGCTATGGGTTACGGCTCAGTCATCTGCAGTCTGAGGAGGTTCACTGGCTACACCTGGACATGGGGGTGTCCAATGTGAGAGAGAAATTTGAACTAACCCACCCTCCAGAAGAATGGAAGTAAGAGTATAAATCTGTTCAGTGTCAAAATTAAATCAAATAAAATCTTGCCTTGCCTTAAGATAATACTCTATAACACATCTACTCTAAAACTAGGTGATCCTTGAGGTCCCTTCCAGCCCTGACAATTCTATGCTTGTATAATGTGTTTTACCGAGGAAAGATTCTCTTGTAGTGGAATTAAGACACTGAAGCAAGGGTGGGGAGAGGGGAGGGAAACAACCACTAAGCTTTTTACAAAGAGCTTTGACCAGTGTTTTGTTTGCTTTGACCAGTGTTTTTTGTTGTAAGAGATTTCCTGCAAACAGTTAAGTGTAACCTGGGATTTAGAGGAGGTGTAAAGCAGAAACAGAAATATCCTAGTCTTGTGCTAAAAATATGCAAAACCTGTGATATACTTAGTGAATGAGCTCCACCTCAGGTTTTCTTGTCCTTAAGAGGTCCAGGACAGGAATGCTATTCTCGTTTGTGGCTATACCTGTACCACTGCAAGATTAAAAGGATAAATCTTGTTATTTAATTAAAAACAAAAGGATACTGCTAAGTTATGCTTGTATGTATGTGTAGACTTAAGTAGGAGTAATGTGTTTTAAAAAGAATGAAATGCAATGAATAGATGAGTTTATCCCTCTACAGTTGTAAATCTGTTTTTGGTAGTGAATGGAAGTCCAGTGTGATGAGTGACATCTGCCTTTCTTCTCACTAGGATCTTCATAGTTACACCAGGAGCAATAAACAACAAAATGATAACCACAGAATTATTTTTTTTTCATAGCCTAGGTACATAAGCAGATATTTTCACAAAACTGTTTAAAAGAAGTGCTGTGACCTTAGCTCTATTGATGATTGAGTTTCCTGCAGTTTTTTAGCAGAGTAAGCTGATCGTTCATGATCTGGAGAGGAAGAAGCGAAAGATTGTCCACTTCCCTGACAGAAGACAACAGGAAACTAAAATTTCTTTGCAAAAAGACACTGTAGTTCTGTAGGGAAGATGGGGAGCCCAGTTTTTAAATACCATTAAACTAGGCACAAGACTAAGCTCATGAGGGAACACCAAAATGTAGATGACTGTAGCTGGTACTTTGTTGTGGAGAGTTTGTGCTTTATATTTTTTTTTTTTTAGAGGTTTCTGTTCATAACCACAATTGGTGCAAAAATTGCTGCTTGTTTTGAAGGTGACACAAATTGTTGTAAATAGTCTCTACTTCATTTCTTGTAAATGGAGTTATTTTACACTAGCAGATGTCAAAGGTACCAATCTTCAGTTCATAAATTCTCTTTAGGGGCCCAGTTTTAACAAATGCAACAAATTCAGAGAAGTTAATGTTTAAAAACGTGGACTTTAGAAATGTGGCACATTCTCTTCTTTCCATGTTACATGTTACTGGTTTTGGGAGGTGCATCAATATTTCTCTTCAGAAATTTTTCATTGATAATACTGTGAAATCAGAGCTTAGGAAGTAGGAGATTCCTGGATCCTTTTCATGACAGTATTGCTGCATATAAGATGTAAATAATTTATACTATAGAAGTTTGTTATATTGTGTACAACTGTCAGTTCCCATTTCATTATGCAGTGCAGCTCACGTTGTACACATTGCAGAACAAAGTTAATTGGTTTTAAAGGCAAACTTGGATGATTGTTTTGAAGTTTGTGGAAAGGAGTTGTATAAAATACTCATGAGAGGTATGATAAGATGTAAATTATTCAATACCTTTTCAGAGTGTCATTTATGTTTTGTTGAATACGTGCAGCCTGACATACCTTTTAAACTCATAGATATTTGCTGCGCACAATCAAACCACTGCTGTCATATTTGTAATCTCATAGAACAGAGTTTAATGTCATCTGGCAGTACTTGTAAAAACATTTAGAAAGGTAAAAAGGTAAAATCTTAGAATGGTTCTTAAAAGCTTCCTGTAGTCTTAAACCAGTAACTGTCTAATGTGTGATTACTTGTTTTATTTTTGTTCTCTTAAGTGCTGTATATTCACAGCGTTCAAAAATGAGACCTCTAGCCTTTTTCTGAACTAATCCAGGTATTATGCTGTTGGACACAAGTTACCAGGATAAAATCTATCTCACATATACATGTGGCTTAATGGTGTACTGTTAATAACCATGCAGAGAATGAGCTAGTGAAAGAGGAAAACAGGGATATCACTCTGCTTCAGATGACACAGATACAGTTAGAGCTTAGGAAAAGTAAACAGTGGACTTCAGGGGAACAAGGTCACTGAAAACTCTGTCACATTTTCTTCTTTCTTCCGATGGCAAACAGTTCAGTTGCAGGAGCAGAGACAATTTAGCTTTGCCAGACTGCCAATAATTTCAATTGTGTCATAAAAGATGAACAGGAAATCATTGCTTACTGGAAGTCTTTTTTTCCCTGTTCTCACATTTGATTTTACATAGTACTCTGACCTTCTTCTTGCTATAAAAAGACACGTATTTTGCATGAGATGGCAAAGGTTTGAATTGTATTGTGGTGGGTTTTGTTTTAAATAAAAATCAGTAAAGACTGACTACGTTGTTTTATACCTATGAAGAAGGGAGACTGGCACTGAAGGTCTGCCCAGAAGCCTTTTATTGACTCTGCCTGCATCTTCACTGTGCCTTTACTTCTGGAGTGTTTATGCTAGTGAACTGTATCAAACCAAACAGCCATTTTCCACTTTATTTTGCTGTCTGACAATGAAGATAATTCCATCCAGCATCAGAAAACTCCAAATGCATCTAAATCATGGTGCCAAAAATGAGCAGTTAGAATTATTGTATGTGCTTGCTTATTTATTTGTAGTACTTTTGTTCAGAAAATAAGTATTCTGGAGTCTGCTGTTATATGTCATGTTGGGTAATACTGTTTTTGAGTTATGCAAGATTTAGCGCTAGAGAAATACTGCATAATTTGAGTGTAGTTCTGTGCAATTGCTTTACAATAACTGTAGTCTCTCAAATGCAGTCTGAGAGCTTTATTCATTATCAAATGCCGTAACGCTGCTGCTGTTGCATATATCTTACAGTAGCATAAACTGTTAATTGTTCCTCAAGCATTTGCTTGTGTGAAGTCCTGTACATGGTCCATGTGAGATGATCTCAAGTAAGTGAAATACAAACAAAATCCCAAGATTTTTTAATAGGAAGGCAAGAGAGAC
This sequence comes from Ramphastos sulfuratus, assembly GCA_013399055.1. Taxonomy (NCBI): domain Eukaryota; kingdom Metazoa; phylum Chordata; class Aves; order Piciformes; family Ramphastidae; genus Ramphastos; species Ramphastos sulfuratus. The sequence continues at coordinate 112,243 of WBNM01011714.1, read as the reverse complement.
TGGAGTGGATTTATTTGCCTTGGGTTTCCTTTCAGTAGTTATGCTAGCAAAGCATGTGTCAGTGATGAAATTCCTTTTCACTTGCAGTATTATTTTAATGATGGGTTGTTTCCAAGCCAATGAGTGAGAAAGGTGAAAAGAGCCTTCCTCCCTAAACCTTAATCTGTACCTCTGTACAGCTAGATGAACTAGTGTTAGCAGGATGTGGGACTCAAATTGTAGTTTCAACTCTTAACAGTTGCTTGGAATACTGAGCCTTAAACAGCAATCACAGCAGCTTTCCTTTCTAAAAACAGTATGCACCAAAGCACTGTTTCATTTGCTAGTCATCTTTGTCCCATAAGGGAAATCTCAAGAGGTTCAAGTAACAAACATTATGTCTTGGAACACACTGTATTCCAGTGCTGTAGTTAATGTTTGCAGGTGTAAAGCAGGTCCTTGTAGACAAGTGACATTCCTGCATTGGCTCTAACAGGTAGAAGATGCCCCAAAGCTTAGCAGTCCTCTTCTATTAGTTTTGATAGCTGCAGTACAAATGTCTTGGCACTGACATAAAGGCCAGACCACCTGTGGAATGATGGAATGACTACATCGGTCTAACAGCTCTGTATTTCTTCTCAGTGCAGCCTGCCATCTCTCCCTTCTATTGTTTCCAGTTATCCAGGCCTTTTTCTTTACTTCTATGATCCTTAATGCTTTGTCCACTCCTTCAGTGAACTGATTCAGTTCATTAAACTCACACAGGGCTCCCCCTTTGTCTGTCCGTTTTGTTCCCATCTTCTGACTTTTCTGCTGATATGAACTGAATTGGAACCTGCTGGAAGCAACCTACATGATTGAGATTGGTGAGGTTATTTCCTTCAGTGCCACAAGATACTGAGAATTGGATCATCTTTTTGTGTTTTGGCTCCACGTGCTCAGGTAGTGCTTTTTTACTCCCAGGGAAGCTCCTAGCACTGCTCAGTAATGCATGTTTTTCTGTTGACAGGTCACTTCACCATACAACTGTTAACTGTTGATGCCCACCTTTCTGCAGGTCTGAGTGGAGACCCATTGTGTGTGTCAGTGTGTCCATGGAAGCATCTATGCTGCAGTACAGATGTAGAGCAGCAAGGAGAATAGTAGCGCTCTGGTGTTTTGTCAAATACAGGGGAAGGGATCTGATGATGACTTGCTTGTACACTTGCTCAAAAAGCGGACCTGCTTTATGAGAGACCTTTCATCCTCACCAAATGGCTACATTACAAAGACAGTGCATTTAGAGGATATTGAAAATCAAGCCCATCCTTGAGTGGGCTTTTGAAAATCATCTTCTTTGTTCCCATGGGTGTAGTCAGAGATTAGGTTATAAATAGGTAATAAAGGTCACTCTCAGTCACTGTCCCAGTTGAGATCCTTCGCTGCTCACTGCAGGAGGTGGGACTAGATGACCTTTAAAGGTCTCTCTCAACCCAAAGCATTCAGTGATTAAATGATCCTGTTACAAAAAGCAGTACTTGTTATGGCTCCTCACCATTGAGGAAAGATTGCATTTGCTGTATTTATTAAACCCAGACAGTAAAGATGTTTTACAGCCTAGTCTAGATCAGGGTGACTGGGGCAGTATGTAAGATAATGAAGGTCTGGGATCAGTTGCACATGCATTTCTTCTGGCCTGAGTAACCTTTTATTTCTGGCTTGTTGGATGGCCGAAAAATAGGAAAAGATGTGGTGTGGAGTTGTCTACCAGTCAATATTTGTTCTTAGTATGCTGGGAAACCCAATAAAGGATTCCTTTCATTTGTATAGTGTGAAAATTCTACATCATCTTCAGTGTCTACTCTTGAATAATATGTCTGAAACACTTGCATTGAAAAGGTCTCCTTGGTCAGACACTTGATACCCCAGTGGTGAGTTGACAGTGGCTCACTACCAGACCTGCACACAGCACTCTCCTCAGTGCAACAGAGGAAAAAAAAAAAGGATCAGAAAATGTGTCCATTAAAAATAAAGACGTCACTTGCTAAGGGAGGTCATGGGAAAAAGTTACACAAATTCAAGAAATTTATTGCAAATTAAACCAGATTTGAGTAGCAAGAAACAAGGAGGCATTTAAAAAAATCTCCTTCCTTCTCATTTCCTTTTTCTCTGCCCCATATTCACTCCTGACACCTCCCTGCGAAGGGCACGGAGGTGGACATGGGGGGTTTTGGGCAGTTCATCACAGCCCCTCTGGTCTGCTCCTCTCTCTTCACACTTCTCCCTGCTCCAGCACTGACCCTTCTGGCTGCAGCCCTTCAGGAACAACCTGGTCCTGCCTGAGCTCTCAATGGGCACAGGTTCTGTAGGAAATGTTCCCCTGCTGCAGCCTGTGGCCTTCCCTGGGCTACAGGGGGAATCTTTGCTCATAGGGTCTCTCCAGGTGAATCCCTACTCTAGGCCTGAAGCACCTCTTGTCCTACTTCTGCTCCAGCCCTTTGCTTCTGCTCCCTCCTTGGCTTCCTCCTCCTTTGCCTGTGCCACCCTTTCTGAAACCTGTTTTTTCCCACAGCACTCCTAGCTTGGCTGAGGGGCTCAGCTGTGTCCTGTTGTGGGGCCTGTCGAGTTGGCTGGGATGAGTCTCTTGTCACAGAGCCCTGGCCCTGAAGCCCCTGCTTGCCAGTACCTGTGTATCCAATGCAGGTCCCTTAAGTGTACAGTAGGTACACTTATTAACTTACTCTTTGCTTGGAAGTAATTGAAAATATCTTATCCTTTGTTGCCCAGAAGTGCTGTGTACTGGCATTCTGTCTTCTGCACACATGAAGTACGTAGACAGCCATCGAGGTAAAGCCATACATTTGTGCTCAGAAAAAGGGGCCAGTGTTAGTCTGCGAGATGCTGAATCTTGCAGACTAGATCCCTAGCTGACTTCACTGTCAGATATGTAAATACTATTGAGCCATGGTAATATTGTGGTTTTGCATGTCAGCCTTCACTTGCCAGTCCTTTGCAAAGATTTATCAGAGCAATAATAAAAGAGGCACCAGATTTTGTAGTAACATCCAGCAATTTCAGAAAGCGTAGCTCTGGCGGAAGAGAATGAGACTTAACGGGGAGGTACTTCAATATGGATAACTGATGAAGCAGTCATCTTCAAGTATCAGGTAATTTTTTGCCTGGAGGATGAGTCTCCACTTCTCAATAATGTCATGCAGTGACACTTACAGAGTGATGTTGAAACCTGCTGCCATGGGGAAGAATTCAAATAGAAACTGGTAAATGATAAGGAGAGAATAAGAGGAAAACATGCACTTGGGAAATTCTTACACATCCATAAGGACATTTTTCAGAAAACAGTGTTGGTTTAAGTCTTAAACTTAATGCACTGGGTGGTAGACACACAAAAAAAAACCTGCCATCAAGTGGAAAAATGCCANGGAGAAGAGAAGGCTTTGAGGAGACCTTGGATTGGCCTTCCAGTATCTGAAGGGGACCTACAGGAAGGCTGGGGAGGGACTATTTACAAGGTCTTGCAATGACAGGATGAGGGGCAATGGGTTTGAACTGGTGGAGGGTAGATTTAAACTGGGTGTTAGGAGGAAGTTCTTTCCAGTGAGGGTGGTGAGACACTGGAACAGGTTGCCCAGGGAGGTTGTGGCTGCTCCCTCCCTGGAGATGTTCAAGACCAGGTTGGACGAGGTCTTGAGTGACCTGTACTAGTGGGAGGTGTCCCTACCTATGGCAGGGGGTTGGAACTAGATGATCCTTGAGGTCCCTTCAACCTTACCATTCTATGATTCTAAATGATTTTTACACAAGGTTTTTGTACCAGTGTTCAGTAGTAGTTTTGAGTGGGTGTGACAGAGACAGGCAGTGGGGTAGGCTCTGCTTTTCTGCTTTTGGACAGTGCTTTCTTTCTTTGGTTGTTAAACACCAGTAGTTATAACTTGGCTTCTATCTAAAATTCTAGTGAAAAATTGGATGTCTGCTATGTGTCGTGAAATGTAAGTGCTGATCTGCAAGGGAAGGTGGTTCTGTGGGCCTTCTCTGCTAGTATAATTGCTGAGTTTGTCTGAAATGTGACTTTGATTTTTTTTTTTCTTCTGTTTACTTATCTGGCTCATTGTATCATACAACAGTTTGGGTTGAAAAGGACCTTTAAGGATTATCTTATACATTTCCCCTGCCTTGGTTGCTTAAGTTTGACCACGTTCAACCTGACTATGAATGCTTCCAGGGGTAGGGCATCCAAACTTGTCTGGGTGACCTGTTCTAGTGTCTCACCACTCTAGTTACAACACTTCTTCCTTATGTGCAGCCTAAATCTATGGAGAACGTATGTTGTTTGTCTCTTATGTATATTCTTCAGTATGAAGACTCTTTTTAGTTTAAGGACTTGTTTTCTATGCACCGGAAGACTGTATACACTTTTCCTTATGAAATAAACTCATCATGTGTATCCCTGCTTTGCATACAGTGGGTGTGCATGTTTACAGTTTCTAAATTATTTCAATGTTTTTTAATGAAAAATACATTTTTGCTTCATTCAAAGCAAAGAAGAATCCTGCAGAATCTGTTTGCAGTGGAATCCTAAGGAGTAGTAACTCATAATCAAATCTTGATTACAGGCAGTCAAATCATTTCCTGGGAAGTTCTTGTCCTGCTGAAATCAACAATTAAACAACATTGTATTTGTTCTTAATGTTATGATTAGATTTTTAAATATGCTTATTTCAGGGGAGAGTTGTCAAGAGTGTTATACTTGGGGATATGTATTGACATACTCAGATGACGATAGGAGAATTTCATTACAATGAAGTGTTAGAGGAGGAAGCATGCAGTGTGTGTCAAAACATTGGGCTGTTGTTGCAGAACAGCCAATAACACAAATTTGGTGTTGGTCATGGATCAAGGGATATTTCTGTATCTCCCTTTCTCTATAGTGAACTATTAATTTGAAAAATACAAGTGTCATGTTGAAAGCTGGTTCAGTCAGTTTTTGTGTGCATCTTGATGAGGAAAGAGGAAGTAGGAAACTTTTACAGAGAGGTCTTTTCAAAACTTTTGAAAAAGTTTAGAATTGCCTGTTGCAGCAAGAGGAGCAGAATCACATTCTTGAGTTAAGCTTTTGTTTTATCTGTACGCTTTAGTTCCCTGGTGAGTAGCACTGGTTGCCACATTATTTGGAGAAGAGGAATCTGTGTTTTAAGTACCATGCACATGATAACCAGAGAGAAAAGCTGCTGCCAGAGTGTCATGTCAGTGGTTATGGCAGCCTACCGCCTATTCTTACCTAATTGGGGTCCTCCCTTCCCCTGGATATGAACCTCTGATAGCTTACCTGCTCCAAGTATTGATGCTTCAGTCTTCACTGAGGCTTTGAGACGACAGCCAGAGGTTATGTTGCTTTCTATTACAAAGGTTCTTCTCAAGTATCTTCATGAAATGTCAGGCACTACGCTCTGGTTTAGTTCTTTGAGTAGTCAAAAGAGGGAATTCTTCCTTAGTTCTCTGAGGTTGGTTTTATTTTATCCTTATTTTTATGAATGTTTGAAGAGATCTTTATTTGTAAGGGAAATTGTTGTTTTTTTCTCACTAGTTTAATTTTCTTTATTGTATTTTTTTAGATATGAATTGAGAATTCGGTATTTGCCAAAAGGATTTCTAAACCAGTTTACTGAGGACAAACCAACTCTAAATTTTTTCTATCAGCAGGTATGTTGAGTTCTACTTCTTTGGGTGATTTGCTGAGTTTTTGACAACTTAGCACTTGGAAAATTCTGGATTTGTTTATGCTGATAACATATTACGACAGAAACTGGTGAAATTTAAGATTGTATATAAAGCAGAAAGGATATGAAGCCACATAACATCTGTCTCCTTGAGAAGTGTAGTAAGGAATACTTTCCAAAGACAAGGTCGTTCTGCAGTTATCTTAACTCATGTAAAATTTACTGTTGTTCAGCTGGCTTCTTATTTCACACATTATTAAATTGTTGAGTTGATTTTTTGCAAATGCAAAAAAGCAATTTCACTATGATTTTTTTTTTCCCTAGTCGTTTTATGGAGTATTGTCACCATAGAGGTGGAATAAGGTAGGAGAGATGGGGGAAGAGTGCTTGTGAAGTTAGCCAAAATGGCAGAGCTCAAGAACTACCCGTGAAAGCTCTGGAATTTGGGTTCTAAATCAGATTCTCTTTCATGTTATCACGAGATGTTTCTAAATCCACTTCTTCAGAAGTCACTATTTTTTGTTGTGGGGTGATGCAAGGTATTTGTGTCTCCATTATCATGGGAATGAGGTGCACAGCTTTCCAGTGCTGTTACTCTTCATGGTTCTGATTTGCCCCAACTTAGCCTTGTGAAAATTTAGTACAGGTACTTTTTATTTGGTAAAGCGTTAAGGCAACCCAACTGATGTATTAAAAGAATGCAGGAAAAGGATTTGAGCAGTGACACTGCTCATGAAAAAGATGTACAACAGAGGGGGATGTAGAAAACAAGGGAAGCCAAACTTTCACATTTTATTCCTCTCTCATTGTCATTCCTACAACATTTTAACATCCCCTTTTGCTAAGCATAACTCTCAATTGGACATCCTGTTGTATATAGGCAAGGAGAACTAAAAAACACATCAATCGTATATAAGTACATAGATACTTAGAGCTTTCTGCACAGAAATAACTGTTATAGATAAATGACATAGGACTCAGTTAAAGAATTTTTTAAAATCCAACAAAATAACAGTTCTGTAGTCAAACTGGCTTTGGTAGATGTAAAAGTCAAAGATACTGCTTCGCTGCACATTATAAATGAGTAAAAGATGTTTTGCGGACTGAATGCTGCCTGTGAATCATTCATTTTGAAAGTGAGGCTGAGAACCTATCACACACTTGGTAACCTCTAAACACAAGTTGCTTGACTTATTAACAATTAAATTAAAGTTCATGGAGAAGTAAAAGAAATATTTCTACTGCCCCGAATGTCATTATTTTCTTGAATTGGTGTTGCAGAGCAGCTGTATTGTTGGCGCAAAATTTGAGTAAGAGACTGAATCCTCAAGTTACCTTAATCTTCCAGAAGTGCACAGAACATTTGTAAAGATAACAAAATGTTAGTGTAGTTGCTGTCAACAGACACAGCTTATTCATACAGTTAACCCAAAACACAATTAAGAGGCTGTTAAACTACAGACTGGGACTGTCACAGACATGGCTACTCCCATTCACATCAGTGAGTGCATTGCTGTGTGTGAATTAATGCAAGCAGTTAAGTCTTGTCAGCTTGGACGACTTATGCAAATTTTATTTTTTTTTCTTTTAATTTTGACTAAGGATGCTGTGGCCTTTCTTGTTTTGGATATTCTTTGTTTTCAAGAGTCTTAGATGCATCAAGAACCTGTGACTGGAAGTGTTTGTAGCTTGGTGTCCAGCTGTTTGTAACTGGTGGCCTTTCTGCCATCTGCAGTGGGCGTAAACTTTGCTAATTGGAAGTATAAAAGCCAGACACTTAACGAGACTTTTCATCAGAGCGCCTCTGCTTTGCAATCTGTACAGCAAAGGATTAAAACTAGTCTGTGTGAGGGGGGACCAGGGAACTTGTTTGTAATGTTAGTCAAAGCATCTGTATTTCAGGCAGTGCTGCAGATTTGAGACTTGAGATGGAGTAGAGGCTGGGATGTGTTCACGTCCCAGCTGAGAGCTCTAAACAACAGTCTAAATGCTAAAATGTCTTTTTAATTTGCCTGTTTGGGAGGTGTCAAAGGTAGGAGATGATAATTTATCCTTCAAAAGGGTCTTCTCTTTTTTTTTTTCCATTAAGTGGAGCATTTAGGTGGTGATACTGCATTGACTGCACTACTCTGTGGGCCCAACTGTTTACAGTTGCATCCAAATTAGGCAAACTGGATCCCACCCAGTGCTGTCTGAATTGTGAGGTTAAAGTATTTTAAAAAAATCAATGCCAGATTTATGGTTGTCTGCACAGTGGGCAAATGTTTGCTGCTAGGTTTTATGTTCCAAGCTCAAGTCGTATCTTGTTGTATTGTATACTCAAAGCTGATGCAAAATAAACTCTAAGCCCACCTTAAACATGGAGTGCTCTGGATTACTGAGTAAAAATACTCTAAGTTAAATTTTATCAGTAGATAACTTGTTGTTCAGTTGATTGTTCTGTTAATCTGAAAAGAATAAGATATGCCTTACATCAAATTTTACTATTTTCCAAGAAACCTTCAGAGGAAATAAGCATACAGGTACAAAAGGAGAATTGAAAACCAGGAAGTTTCCAAGTAATGAGGAAATAAGCATACAGGTACAAAAGGAGAATTGAAAACCAGGAAGTTTCCAAGTAATAAAATTTAGACTTAATTTTTCTTTTTGGGAGCATTTCCAGTAGCTTTAAATAAGTTTTGGTGAGATCCATTGCAAGTTTCTTCCTTTCCTCTGTTCCAGTAAGATGGCTCTTGGGAGTTGGAAATAAATGGAGCAGGGTTTGCTAGTTTTGCCTTAATAGCTGGGTGAGGAACGAAAGCCATATCTCACATCAAGATAGAATACAGCTTTTAAAAGGTTTATATAATGAGAATCAGACGTAAGCTACTTGAATTGCCTTCCTTTTATTGTGTGACAATAGCCTGCACACATTTATCCTTGAATAACATGTTAGCCTGCAGTAATTGGAGATGGTTTATCCCTTGATGAAAAGGGAGTAAACATCTATATGAGGGTGGAGGGGAGGCCAGCACTTAAGCATCAGCTGTTCCATTGTTGCTGTCCTTGTGCTTCAAACAGAAGACTTTTAAAGTAACTTTGGGATTTTTTTGGTTTTGTTTTTTTTTAAGATTGTAAACAACCAGAAAAGGTGTTTGTTCCCTTTTTTATCAGTGTAGAATCTTCTCTGTGCTGCATTATTTAGCCTGCAGCGTGGAGCTGCCCTGGAAGTGGATGTATATATAATAAAGGAGACCATAGGACTGGGCCGTGTTTTGAATTTCCTTTTTAGAACAAGCCAAAGTTCATGTAATGCAGAAGAAAAGGAATTGAAAGCAGAGAGAGGTTAATCTCAAAAGTTAGGGCAGATAAATGATGTTCTGCAAAATTGAGCTAAATTTTGTGCCACAGAGCTTCTGTGTTTTACCAGATGAATATGATTAGGATTGATTTTCATATGAAAACTTTTTAAAAAAAGAAAGAAGTGTTTCCTTCTATAAAGAAAAAAAGAAGGGAAAAGAGAATTCTAAAGAAAGATGATGCAAAGTTTGTTGTGGATAAATGGCACTTTTTCTTCCTCTCTAGTGTCTATAAAGCTAAAACTAGCACTTTATATTGTTGCAGATAAGTGCATCATGCAAAATAAATTATTTTTGTAACAATGTCCCTCAACATGAAGGAGATTTTTTAAGTCCAGGCAATTACTGTAATAACTTAATTATTAAAGTTTTATAAGGCTTAGGTGCTTGAGAGATAATTTGAAGTCCAGGCTGGGAATTAGACTCTTTAACCTAATTAAATAATAGCGTCTCTTATACCATAATAAAAATAGGAGACCTAAAGCAAATTACTTTGACAGCAAAAACTTTGAGGAGTATCAAGGACAGAGAGAGAAGAGCTGGCATTGTTCCTGATACTGTCAGCCTGTTTAAATAAAAAAAAAACAAAACAAAAACAAAACCCCAAACTAAAAAACAACAAGAAGAAAAACCAACCGAAAAACCCAACAACAACAACAGAAACCAAAGGATCTTTAAGTAAAGAATTAATGGTTGACATACAGGCTATGCCCTATGGGGAAGTGATAATAAATGTAAGAATTGCAGCTGCTGAAAAGGATTTTACAATATATGCATACTTTAAAATGCTATCAATTAAGCTGAACATCACCTGTTTCCTCCTTATAGCTACCAAAAGTAGTTATAAGAGATACTTTTCATGGGAATTGGTTTCTTGAAATGGCTGAAATTTAATCCTCAGAAAGTACACATTTTTTGACTATAATAGTTGATTTACACTCTCAAAACTATGTCAGTGTTCTGGCTGTAGATCTTGCTGTTTATATTGTGGTGGAGCTACTTTAGTATCTTCCAAATGTTCTGTGAAATGTCTGCCTGCTGTTAGCAGCGCTGTATGATAGGAATGTAAAATGCACTCATTCTTAAATCCCTTTTACATAGTCAAGCTCAGTCCATAGAAAAGTGGCTGCTTTGCTTTAAAATTTCCACCTGTCAACTCCATCAGTGAAAATAGTGCTTGTGGGTTTTCTTGCAGTTGCATGAATTGATCTTAATTCAAGAAGACAGATTTAAAAGACTTAGGACAAATGTCCATATACTGATTACACACAGAATTAACCAGGTTGGAAAAGACCTCCAAGATTATCGAGTCCAACCTATCACCTAACCCTTCTAATTAACTAAACCATCGCACTAAGTGCCTCATCCAGCTTCCTCTTAAACACCTCCAGGGATGGTGACTCCACCTCCCCGGGCATCCCACTCCAATGCTAATCACTTTTACTGTGAAGAACTTCTTCCTAATGTCCAACCTAAACCTGCCTTGGCGCAGTTTGAGGCTGTGTCCTCTTGTTCTGTCACTGAGTGCCTGGGAGAAGGGACCAACCCCTGCCTGGCTACAACCTCCTTTCAGGTAGTTGTAGAGAGAATGAAGATGTATGGATATGTCTTTATTAGTAATCTTGCACAAAATGTTACTCCAATTAGTGGAGTTGGTTGTATGTAATGTGCATCAGACACACAAAAGAAGCTGGCTTCTAGTGATGCTTGAACTAATTTCTTCTGGAAAAGGAATATTCTGTGTTGGAAAGGAGAAGTATAAAATTAGGTCCTAGCAATGCGTGTGTAGTACGTTGAGTGCTCTATGGCTCCCCAGAGTACAGTCCTACTTTATGGAGGATCTGGGAGGCAGCAGTGTGTATTGCAGTGACATCTGGAGATCATCCCACTCTGACAGAAGGGATCATTTGTAACTTCTGTCCCTAACAATGCCTCGTCAGAAGTTGATTTTCCCCCTTCCCCATCTCTCTAATGCCCTTATTATTAACAGAGGAGCTTCTAAAATTAGTTAGAGATGTCAAAGATCACCTCTAGATAATATAGGGACTGTGACCTTTGAAGATGAAGAGGAGGAGTAGCAGCTGAGGGCAGATGGCAAATGGATGTTACGCTGATACCGAATCTCTGCTTTTACCAATCACTAGAAGAGGCCAAAGCCTTAATTTCCCCTAATGTTGATTTACCTTTTGTAATAAGTAATATTATTAGATGAGTAAATAGGAGTGGAAATGCATATGTATTTCCTTCCTGTGCATATATTAAAAACTTGTATTACAGTTATTACGGTGGCTCCTGAAAATACTGCTGACATGAAAAACATGCTTTGGGCTTTTCGTGCTAGTGGTACTCATTCAAAGCAGATGAGGCACAAATCTTTGAGATTTCTGAGACTGTAGTAAATGTGGGTTGGGTTCCTACTTTTTCAAGCTGATTGTTCTGATTCTGTGGTGAAGAAAATTCAGTATCTTACAGTAACCTGCTATTGGTAACTGGGGATTGTCTCTGCTCTAAAAAGAGGAGCCATCTCCTCCTGCAGTTTGGTGATCACAAGCAAGTGCGTTGAGTGACTGTTGAACCTTATCTAGCAGTGTTTCTGTCCCAGAGTACACTATAGTATTTCTGTGGTGTATTTAGTGCTACAAGAAATATTAAAATGGAAAATACACTTGAGATAATTATATCTGATAGGATACCATGGAAGAGCTGTGGTGTGGATTATGTCAAAGTTATGTATGGTACCTGTTGGAAATATGGAACAAAATGAAGTCTGCACAGGAGTACTCTGGACACAGCAACATCATTAATTTTGAATGTGAAATTGTGGGGAAAACAAATGTGTGGTATATGCACCAATCATAGTCATAGTCACATAAGTTTTTGGTGAAGATCAAGTTTTCTGATGGATATCATCTTGCAGAAGGTAGAATTTAAGGGCTGGGAAATTACAGGAAAAAAAAATTGCTGGACTTGCATGGGACTGACATTGCTAGAAGTGTTGTGTGATAGTGTAAAAAGAAGATCCTGATGTGTGGTGGCTGAAAGCAAGATACTGCATACAAAAAACAAACACAAAAATACTTGCAGGAATTAGAATCCTGAATGTTTAAAAGTGAGTGCTAGAACACACCTTTGTTATTAAAAAGGACAACAAATAATTACTGCAGATACAGGAAGGCTGCATTTGTTAATATACCACAAAGCAATATTACATAATTTCCAAATATAAAAAGCACTATCTAAAAATGTGGATATAGGACGAATGGATAGGGAGATTGTGTGAATCTCTTTTCCATGCTTCATTAAATTATAATTGATTCTTACACTAATAAATAGAATACAGAAGACATTTTGCTTCTTCATTTGCTTATCTGAGTATCTTACCTTGTGGTGGTGATTTTTTGTTGTTGTTATGCACTTAACTCTTTAGGGGGTGCTTAATCACTGAAGTGCTGTTCAAATGCAGTTTTCAAGGCAATGCCTGTTGGAAAAAACAGTAATAAAAAGGAACAAAGTTGTATAAGTAGGTCGTAGACATTGAAAGTAATGCAAGAGAATTGGATTGCTTATTTTTAAACCATCCTCCTGAAAAAATGGATATTATCCTGTGGGAAATTTCTTGCTAACACTAAATGAACTGCAAAAGTCAGTCTAGTGGCTAATAGTTATTTGTCCTTTTTGAGACACCATTTGCTAGCAGTGTTGCTAAATAATTTTTGCACTAGTTACACTCGAGAAGAAAACCCAATAGAAAGTTCAATCACTTAATTTCTAAGCATATAAACAAATTGAAACCTAAAATACATTTAAGTCATGGCAAGAAGGTTTTTTTAAAATCGCTAAATCCCTGGAAAGCATTTGGTACTTAGTTTGCAATGATTTTCTCTTGTCATTAATAAAGATACTTAAATCCAGTGTGGTCTTTTTATGAAGTACACTGGCAAGATGGCTTGTCAGCCTGAGTGAACACTTTGCTGAAAGACTGCAGCTGCATAAAAAATAGTGTGCAGAAAAATGAAGCAGATGGCTTTTGAAAGTAGCAGCTGGTATATAAAATATGGGGCCTGTGATAGATTTCTCCTTAAATCATGTGCACTAGCATAGGGCTATTCTCTAATGTCTCTGTCTTCACAAACATGGGCTTTCCTGTCTCCAATTTTTATTTGAGATTGTACCAGCTGGAATTTGTTTGCCATTTGTGGAGCTAGGAAAATGCCCATTAATTCCTAGTAAATATTGAGAAGTAAAAGTTCCACCATCAGTAATCTTTCCTTTCAAGAACAAATATTTTATAAGTGTGACATCAGAACTGAAAGTAGGCTTTTGTTTACATGCCTATCCTTGTGGAAAAAAAAGCTTATTGATTCACAGTTCAGTGTTACCTTGGTTTTTTTCATTACGATATAAGAGGATCTTTGAACTTTCAATGCTAAAAATTCTAGAGACATGAGAGATTTTTATTCTGGGTAGCTAGTGAATAGCGACAAAAAAACTTTAAAATATTGTTGAGAATAGATGGTAAATAAAGTCAGTTCTCACTGAATATCAGGACCATTAATATGTCAGGAAACACATTAAGGTACAGAATTATGTTAGTCTTAGAGTTCTTGTTTGCTTTAAATACTGGCACTCTACTGAAGCATGCATTCATTGAACACAGGTAGTTGTGTTAGAGAGGGAGTGACAGTTTTGTTTCATTTTTTATTTTATCAGGACATGTAAAGGATTTCTTTTTCCTGCCTCTGAGAGGTACATTTGTGCTTGGCATTAACATTTTCCACATGGTGCATCCTGTCCTCGTAGTGCACTGTTTGTAACTGTTGTGATGAAGAGGTTAACTACCAATGTGAAGCAGAGATCACACTAATTCTTACTCATCAGCCTGTGAACCAGAAAATGCAAGTGCAGTTGTTACTTCTAACACTGACACCGTAGTAGTATTCCGTTAGAGGCCTGAAGTAATTTGACTTTGCATTATACCATGTTTAATGGAACTTAGTAGACTAATTCTTTCTCTTCCAAAGCATACACCTGCTTGACTATAAATGTAATTTAAACTTGTTGGAACACATAAAATTTGAGGGAAAAGATGTTTGAAATCAACACCATAGTTTTGTGTCAAGAAAGTATTTTTGTCTTCCAACATATTTTTTCTCTGGAAGTTCAGATGAGCACGTTCTGCTAGAATGTGAAGTGGGCAGGTAAGTAGAAGCAGGAGTGTTGCAAGCAACATAAACCAGGGATTCACTTAAGAGGTAGTATTTTGAGATTTGATTGTTACCAAATAAAAAAAATTGTAGACATTCAGCAATGTAAAATTTGAATTCATGATCCTAATGTAAATCTAAGTGTTGACCTTGTTTATCTTTATGCGTTTTCATTGCTGAAACGTTGTGACCATGAAGTGTTTGAGATGATTAGAAGCTTCACAAAGTCTTATCACTGCCAGAGCAGCTGGTCTGTAGTATGTGGTGTAACTGCAGTAAAGCCACAGAAGTTTAGCAGCAGGTTTCACTGGGTTGATGGAAATTGGTATGGGTTGTTGCTCTGTTTTTTTCTTGTTTGGCTGGTTGGTTGTTTTGGGGTGCCTTTTTAAAAACTGGGTTTGTGTGACAAGTTTTATATAAATTAGCATTCTCTTATAAAGTGTGTAAAATTAAGGTACATAAATATCCTACCATTTTTTTCTGGTTTAGGCATCAGAGAGAGTCCATTCTGAGCAATTTATATGGGAGCAGATATTGAAGAGTATCTATGACTTGATGTATTCTTCAGCCTTTCTCAGGCATTGCATACTGTTAACTGAACTTCCCAGCCTAAGGTCTCCACATACCAGCAAGGAAGGCAGTTCTGTGGGGGTAACATGAGGTCACAGATAAGAGTATCTCCAAAACCCACAGATCAGGATTCATCCTTTCAACATATTTCTGAGTTCGTAGTAGACTGGAAAAAATGGTGTAATTCTTTGAATTTCTTTAGACTTCAATTTTTGTTTCTTTGTGTGTGTATAGGCTTTATGCTTTTATAGACAGAACCTTTTTTCTCTTAAAAAATATTCATATTTCTCACATTTAACTATATTAGCAACAATAATAAAAGTAATAATTGAACAAACACAAAAGGCTTCTAGGAAAACTATTCAATTGCCTTGAGACAGTGCACTTAATTACCATTAAATTATCTCTTGCGTCTCTTCCTTTTAATATTTGTTCAGGCATTTTCCTTAGGAGGCTATAGAGCTCATGCTGAACCTCCTGCAAAATTCTTATCTAATCTTTGCATGAGCTTTAGCACTTCCATTGATCTAATGCCATCTCAAAGAGAATAGTCAAGAAAAATTAAAGGTGATAAAAGAAGTTCTCATTAGTATTCTGGGAGGAGAAACTTAATCTCCCTTTTATTTCTTTGCCTCATACTTAATGAAATTTAGAGAATAATATGTGACAACAGGTTTCGGGGGGGAGGGGGGGGAATGGAGAACCCCACGATAAAATCAATTCCTTCTATCAATGTATTACTCTTGCTATCTGTAGTAGGACACTGCTTAATCCAGTTGGACCCAAGATTATGGCCATAGGCTTCCTGAAGTTTGCAATCTCCTTGCAAAGTCTAAACACAACAGTAAATGGATGTATATCATGTATATGCCGGTGCTTCATGATAATCAAGTGCTGCTATTAATTTTGATAAGAGGATGTCATGGCTGATTTTGTCAACACCGCTATTAGTCACTTGTGTACACTGAAGGAGGGTGTTTTATGTTTTCATCTCTTGTCTTATGTGGATAAAGGTATTCTTCTCCCACTCTTCAGGTCCAATAATGTAGTGAGTTTGAAAGACATGAAATTCTGTGTTACTGTATTACGGAGCTTCAGAAATAAATCAGCAAGGGAGAGTTAATGTTGGTTAAAATGTGAGGTGGAAAGAGTATATGTAACTTTACTCCACCTTTATGAAATATCTCTGTCTGTGCTTTCTGGACTGGTGTGTGCAAAAAAAAAACCCAACCTTTTTTTCTGCTCATCTTACTAATAAAACCTGAGCACTTGACTAGGCAATTGTCTGGTTGCAGCATTATATGGTGAAAATGTATCACTTCTGTCTTGCAAATAAGCTGAGAATTTCAACATTTTTTTTTTCCAGAACTGGTGGATTGGGGAGGGCTTTTAACTTTTTTTTTTTTTTTTTTTTTTTTTTTGGGGGGGGGGCGGGGCATGGTCTGTGCCTATAGTTGCAGAGTCAAACTGAGAAAATATGACTGGAATTAGTGAACGCTCACAAGCCGGAAGGCAAGATGAAAAAAAACCCAGATGTTAAATGCTTGGGTAATGTTGCTTATTTATTTATGGAATAGTAGTTACTTGGGGCTAGCAGCATTTTAAAATATGTTTGCATGAAACTGAACATATTCTTAAGCTGCTTAGTTTAAAAAATGAAGTACTTCAATACTGGTATCTACAAGGCAATGAGCTGTGAAGATAAAACGAATGCATACTGGATCATGGTATACTAGCAGCCTCAGATTAGTGTAGCTTCTGCAGAGAAAAAATTCACTATGGACCATTCTTTTAGGTGACTGAATACCTCAAGGAATAGGTGGATAACAGGTCTGAGATTTTGTGGTGATGTGAAATTTTGAAATTACTCAGAAAAATGTGTAGTTTAAAGGAAGAAGTTTTATTAAATATACCCAAACTAGCCAATGGTTGTTTCAGTTTGGGTGGATGTAAGGCAGGGGCGACCATTGGATTTTGTAAACAGGTGTGTTAGCTTTTTAGATGAGGCGACTTGGTCTATATATGAAGGTGAATGCTCAGAAAAAGGAGAGTGAAATGAGTACAATTCAAGCTCATTAAGCCTCCATATGGATAACGTGAAGTAAATTGTTTGTATTTGTAGTCTTTTAACCTGATACACTTCTGGAATTCAGGCATCGGTATGAAAACTGAGTTCATGCAAAACCAGGATCTTCAGTTTGCTTCTTATTTTTCAAGTATCCCATGCAGATGTAGGAACAACGAATACTGTTCTGTCTGCCACCTATGTATACTGCAGAGGTCATTTATGGTTATAACATAGGAGTCTGAAAACTACATTTCTGATTTAATTGGTCTGATCTTGGGTCTGACAGTTTGCATATCCTTAATGAAAAACAGAAATTCTCATTTAATGTTCTGTTTAAATTACTACATTGTGCCATTTGTGGAGACATCTAGTTGGTAGTCCTGATTTAAAGTTAAACCATCCATTTTCTCTTAGAGAAATACTGTGTCGTTACTAACGTGCAGTTTTGCAGTAGAATAAAGAGTAATTGTAAATGTCCACTGGCTGAGATAGAAATGCTACTCAGAATCTGTGCAATTTTGTTTTGTTGGCAGAAGTGCCCTTTCCTGGGAACCTCCTTCCCATGGTGGGCCCAGGCCAACCTCATGAAATTCAGCAAGGCCAAGTGTAAGGTCCTGCACCTGTGTTAGCGCAATCCCAAGCACAAATACAGGCTGGGTGGGGAATGGCTGAAGAGCAGCCCTGAGGAAAAGGACCTGGGGGTCTGGGTTGATGAAAAGAGCAACACAAGCTGGCAATATGTGCACGAAGCCCAGACAGCAACCATGTCCTGGCCCACATCATGAGGAGCGTGGCCAGTAGGGCAAGGGAGGAGGTGATTCTGCCCCTTTACTCTGCTCTCGTCAGACCCCATCTGGAGTACTGTGTACAGTTCTGGAGCCCCCAGCACAGGAAGGACATGGAAGTGTTGGAGCGAGTCCAGAGGAGGGCCATGAAGATGATCAGAGGAGCAGCTCTCCTATGAGGACAGGCTACAAGAATTAGGGCTGTTCAACCTGGAGAAGAGATGGCTTTGAGGAGACCTTAGGAGTGGCCTTGCAGTATCTGAAGGGGGCTACAGGAAGGCTGAGGAGGGACTATTTACAAGGTCTTGTAATGATAGGATGAGGAGTAATGGGTTTAAACTGGAAAAGGGGAGATTTAGACTAGATGTTAGGAAGAAGTTCCTTACAGTGAGGGTCGTGAGGCACTGGAACAGGTTGCTCAGGGAGGTCGTGGCTGCTCCCTCCCTGGAGGCATTCAAGGCCAGGTTGGACGAGGCCTTGAGCGACCTGTTGTAATGGGAGGTGTCCCTGCCTATGGCAGGGGGTTGGAACTAGATGACCTTTGAGGTCCCTTTCAGCCTAAGCCATTCTATGATTCTGTGTTGACACTTAATGATGAAGAGCAGTACAGGCTGGACAGAAATACGCTTACGGACTGCTGAGTTTCCTGCAAATGCCACCAGATGTTTTAGTTATTTTGAGTACAAGAGAGATCCAGCTTCTGCAGAGGGCCCAGTGAAGGGCCACAAAGGTGAAGAAAGGCTTAGAGTGTGTCTCCTGTGAAGAAAAGCTGAGAGAGCTCGGACTGCAGCCTGGAGAAGGTTCAGTGAGAGTCTTATCAGTGTCTATACATACCTGAAGGGAGGGTGCAAAAAGGAGACAGGTTCTTTTCATTGGTACCCAGTGCCAGGACCAGAGGAAATGGGCATGAACTGAAACACCAGAGATTCCTTCTGAATAACAGGAAACTTCTTTTTTCTTTTTACTTTGGCGATGACGGAGGACTACCATAGGTTACCCAGGGAGATTGTGGAATCTCTGTCCTTGGAGATACTCAAAATCCATCTGGACACAGTCCTTGCCAAGTGGTGAACCTAATATGGCTAAGTCCCCCAGTAAGCCATGTCCCTAAGCACCACGTCTACCACATATAAGTCTGTGCACTTTTTAAGTGGGACTTAATCGCTTCCTGGCTGACTGAGTCACTGCTGAGCTGCCTCTTCCAGCTCTTGAAAACCCTATCAGTGAAGAAACTTTCCCTAATATCCAACCTAAACCTCCCCTTGTGCAGCTTGAGACCATTTCCTCTGTCCTATCCCTTGTTATCTGGGAGAAGAGATCAACCTCCGCTTTGCTACAGCCTTCTTTCAGATAGCTGTAGAGAGTGAGAAGGTCTCCTCTCAACCTCCTTCAGAACAACAAACTCCACTTGCTTCAGGTGCTCCTCATCAGACCTATTCTCCAGTCCCTTCACCAGCTTCATTGCCCTTCTCTGGACATGCTCCAGCACCTCACTGTCTTTCATGTAGGGAGAGGCCCAAAGCTAACCCAAATATTCAAGTTGCAGTGTCACCAGTGCTGAGTGCAGGGGTATGATCACTGCCATAGTTCCTCATCCAGAATTTGGGGCCAACACCCTGGGTTCATGTTGTGGTTGTTGAATGTTCCATTTGTGCTTACTCAGGTTTTTGTGGCACAGTAGTTACACTGCAGGCAGTCCTGGGTTACTGGATCTTGCCCTGGTGTGGCTGAGGAGGAAGCCTTTGGGCCTGCACTTGGCCTCCAGCTGCCTGGGGAGCTGAGAGCCTGAGGTGGTTGCTCACCCACCCAGGCTGTACAAGAGCCCCTTAATTAGCTTGGGAGGGGCCAAGCTGTTGGCCTTGAAGCCGCTGGCCTGGCACAAGGTGGGGAATGGGCCACACTGCCATTTGCAGGGGAAGACCAGCTCCCACCCCTGCCCCACAGCATGGCCTCATGCAGTGGCTTGCAGGGCTCCCTGCCTAGTTTACTGCTGGAGGCGGCCTCTGCTGCCACTCCAGCTCCCTGCTGATGCTTGTCATGATGAGTACCTATGAGAGTTCATATGTAAGAAGCTTTCCCTTTATGTTGCAACTATTGTAGTAATTCCTGTTCTCACTCTTTCACAGTTTATCGTATTTCTTCTTTCTCATCTTTCAATAACAAATAGCATTTTTTCATGCACTTGAAAACTAGAAAGGTCTTAAGTGTCTGTTGCTTTGTAGTCCAGGGCTGGTTCCACCCGTCACATTAGTGATGAGGAAATGCTGTGGTGCATCCTGAGGAAAAGGACCTGGGGGTCTGGGTTGATGAAAAGCTCAACATGAGCTTGCAGTGTGCGCATGCAGCCCAGACAGCAACCGAGTCCTGGGCTGCATCAAGAGCAGCGTGGCCAGCAGGGTAAGGGAGGGGATTCTGCCCCTTTACTCTGCTCTTGTCAGACCCCATCTGGAGTACTGTGTGCAGTTCTGGAGCCCCCAGCACAGGAAGGACGTGGAACTGTTGGAGCGGGTCCAGAGGAGGGCCACAAAGATGATCAGAGGGCTGCAGCAGCTCTCCTATGAGGACAGACTAAGAGAGTTGGGGCTCTTCAGCCTGGAGAAGAGAAGGCTTCAAGGAGACCTTGGATTGGCCTTCCAGTATCTGAAGGGGACCTACAGGAAGGCTGGGGAGGGACTATTTACAAGGTCTTGTAATGACAGGACAAGGGGCAATGGGTTTCAGCTGGTGGAGGGGAGATTGAAACTGGATGTTAGGAGGAAGTTCTTTCCTGTGAGGATGGTGAGACACTGGAACAGGTTGCCCAGGGAGGTTGTGGCTGCTCCCTCCCTGGAGGTGTTCAAGGCCAGGTTGGATGAGGCCTTGAGCGAGGTGTCTCTGCCTATTGCAGAAGGTTGGAACTAGATGATCTTTGAGGTCCCTTCCAACCTTACCATTCTATGATTCTATGCTCATGTGTTAACTGGGAGGATGCTGATTGGAGAGGACCTCCAGCTGTTGAATCTACTGCTACACTTCTGTGTCTTTTAAATTATTCATTTTACAGTGATAGCAGTTTGAAATAGCTGTTCTTACAGCTTGTTATCACTCAAAATGTTTTTTATGAAGTGTTTTGCTTTCAAAATATATCTCGTCTGATCTGCAACTCAGTTGTAGATTTTTGTTGCATTTCAGGAACTCATAGAACTTCAGGATCTTAGGCTTTAGAATCTCAGTAGTAAGTTTATGATTTCATTAGATCGAGGATAACATGACCCATTAAAGAAAAGTTCTACTTCTGCAGGGAGTTTACTGATAACAAATTGCCTATTGCATAGAAGACAGGATTTGTAGAGCCAAGTTCTTAGCAGTAGTTGTGTTCTTTCCTGATGTCTTTTTTTGTTGTCAGTGACTTTAGGTAATATTTTCACCACATTAATTTATAAAGAAGGCTTTCTGCCTGTCTTGGTGTTAGTAAATAAAACAAGTCCAGAACACTTGACGAAGCTTTGACCCACCGTAGTTCCTCTTCTCAAATACTCAGCATGCTCTGTGATACAGCTTTTCCATAACCCCGGGACAGTGCATGCCAGCAGTGGTCCAAATGCCCTGTTTTCTCTATTTTAGGAGGCATGACCATTTGGCTATAGTCTTTGGCCATCTCCAGGTCAGAGCACACTCCTTGACCTGTTGTATTTCCTACTCTGGACTGTAACCATTTAGTTTGATTCTTATTTCTCCTTTGCTAGTTCAAATGTTATTTTAAGTCAATATGTAGTATGATATTCACATGCTGCTTTTTACTTACTACTGGTTTTGTTATCATGATAATGCATTTGGTTTGTATATACAAAATTAAAAACAGTTGACCAAGATGGTTTCAAACTAAAGCATACATTCACATGTCTTGAATACAGATGCAACCATCTGCTCAGTCTCCTGTGAAGATTTTGATTATATTTAATATAAATAATATTGATGTAGATAAGGAGGTTTTTCATTGAGTTAATTGCAATTAATGGGTTTCTTAGGAAAGTGTAGCTCATTTGTGGGCAACATGAATGTAATTTCATTTTCTTTTCATGCAGTGTAAGTAGTCACTCCAAAAAATTAAGATGTATGTATTTTAAGATTGCTTAGGCAGCATTTTAGTCTGTATTGGCACTGAAATGATGTCTCTGTGATGCATACCTACTTCTTTTGCTGCAGGTGAAAAATGACTATATGTTAGAAATAGCAGATCAAGTGGACCAGGAAATTGCTTTGAAACTAGGTTGCCTTGAAATCCGGTAAGCTGATAATTTCATTTATTATTGAAGAAGTTTCTGACAGAGTCTGAACGTTAATTTTGAAACTGCTTACAGTTCATCGGTTTCTGACCACTGTAGCTGAATAAAACATAACTCTGCACAAAGTTGTTTGAAGAAAAAATGAGTAGACTGTATTGTAACCAGTTTCCAGTGATTTTTAAATTAACATTTATTTAAATTTTTTAATTAATTACACCTCGATACTGTCTTTCAGGTGAATTCTTTATCTGACTAATCAAAGTATACTTTAAAAACCCTGCATCTGTGATGTTAGCAAATAGACATGTCTTTAGCTGTAGGATTTATTTATGCACAAAGAATGCAATTAAAGATAAATGCTCCTACCTTCCCTCTCTTTATTTACTCATTGTTTGGTGCTATTTTCAAATTATTAAATCTTAAGAATTCTTTTGGATGGTTTTGGTGCTCTTCTCAACTGTAAAAAGAGCTAGAAAATAAAGATAAATTTATCAGATTAACAGATCTTTGAGAGAGTTCCCAGCACAGCTTTTGAAATGCATGTTTTGGGTTTTGCTAATTTATGGAGATTTTCCAGCCGGAAACATTTGCTTTAGTTCTGCTGTTGTCTCACACAGAGAGATTAGGGATGAAGTAAAATTGATAAGAAATTAATGGGAAATGGAAACTTCTTAGCAGAGAACAGAAGTGTACTTTGAATAGTACTCTCCAAAATGAAACAAAATTTAGGCTTATGAAATTTCCTTTGTAATGTAGGGGAACCCAGTATCTTCTCTATAAGTTTAGCAGGGAAAACAAATTCTTTGTATAACTGCAGGCTCCTTAGATAACTACAGACTTGTTGGTAGCTTATTTCAAAACCTGTAATACCTGTTTTGTCAGCCAAGTCCTCCTGACTTCCATGGTTCTCGTGCTTGTGGCTCTTCAGAGCCTTTTCATGAGATATTTCTAGTAGACTACTAGATTGTCGTTCCATAAGCATTACTGGTCTGCTTCCTCAGTGAAAGGAATGATCCCAGCCCTCTTCCAATAACAGCTACTTCTTTTTTAATTTTTTTTTTTTTTTTTTTTTTTTTTTTTTTTATTAATGTGAACATGTCTGGACTGAAACAATCAGCTTTCATTACTCTCTGCCTTCCTCTGGTTCTCCCTGTTACATGCACAGACATAAGTGCTGTTACAAAGCAGGGAAATGCTGTGGGGTTTAATGGAGCTGCTGAAGGGCAGGTTAGAGCACTGCTTTCAGTAGCAGTGTAGTTAAGATTGTGTAAAATAGTTCTGAATGTGTAGTACTGCTGTAGTTCTGTTTATTTTGCAAAATAAAAATCTGACCTGTTAAATACTAGTACATTATTCTTCTACCTTATGTTTGAATTGCTTCTGGCAATGCTTTCCATTGGTAAGTCTCTGAAAGATTTGAGTGCGTTGATGTTATGGTTTTAGGCTGGATCATCCAGTAACTGTCGCTTTCAAATGTTTTTCCTGACTTCAGGAGATCCTACGGAGAGATGAGAGGCAATGCATTAGAAAAGAAGTCCAACTATGAAGTGTTAGAGTAAGTACTATGTTCTAGACTGAGGTGTGAACTTTTTCTTTACCAGGAACATTAAATTCAGTAACTGAACATTTTTCTTGTAATTCTTTATTTCATTAAGCCTGTTGAGATCTTTGAGTGCTTTAGTATAAGAAAAGGATGATGAAACCTATGAAGGTATAGAGGTAAGAAGAGCACCTTTAACTGTGGTCCAGGAAAACAGAGTTGGAGATATTTAAAGTTGTTTAATCAGGAGGCTTATTATTACTTTTTTGCAGATTCGCTTATATTTATAGATTCACAAGTCTAGTTTTAAAGTGATCTTATTTTTAAATGCTTTCTTGTGCCTAGTTGAAATCTTCATTTTTAATTAATCTGTGGTAATGTTTGAGTTACTTAGAAATGTATGTGGAGTTTTTTTCTCCTTTTTGCTCACAATGTGGATTTCCTGGATTGTGACCTTGAAATTAGCAAGTGTATTATTTATATATGTGTCACATATTTTAAGAAGACTGAAAAGTTTCCTTATACTGAAAGCATTTTGGTTACTCAATCATGTTGTGTGGTAGACTCCTTCACTCCAAACAATCCAAAGTCCTTTAGAAGCTTAAGGACTTGAAAACAAGATTTTATGTATTAATTTATTGGAACAAATTTCATACATACGTAAAACAATGATCTGCACTTCATGACTAATTATCTTTGTGAAAAGATGCTGTACAGTTTAACATAAATTTGAGATAAGAGGTTGGTGTGTCAGTGAAGTATCTGTTTTTATTTTTAATGAAACATGAGCTAAATTTTAGAGAGGTGAAATTAGAGAATTTGGAGATGGAAGATAAGGTTTTTCACTATGGTGAATAATCCACAAGGATTTTTGAGGGACCTGTGATCTTAATAGGTAAAGATAACTTTAATGAATTGCCTACATGTTTATATAGTGCCTGGTATATGTGTACTGCTCCTTTATCTGTGTAGAATGTTTAAACTTTGTTATTTGTTTTCATTAGGGGGTTTTTGGAAGGACTTTAGTTTTCTGTTGGTAGCCACTAGTTGATAAATAATCCTGGTTGAGGATACACTTAACAAAATGAGAAAGTACTAACAAAGATGAACAGGATGAGAATATCAGACAGGCTATGTAAAGGTGACACAGAGATTTGAAAGTCTTATGAGTTAGTCCTTAGAGTTCGCTTATGTTCCAGTAAGAACTTGAGAAAGGTATTTTTAAGTCAGTTATTTAGCAGCTCATAAGCTACAGATATTGGTAGTTAGATTAAAGACTTCAGAAACAATGAGACAAAGGAAACTACTCCTAACAGATGACATGAAGTATTAATTAATAATTGTAACAGGTGAGAGCTCCTGGAGGACTCAGCATGGGGCTGCTTCTAGTTTTAAGTGACTTGTTTCTTTTAAGTGTGTATCCAGTAGGAAATAAACTGCACTGTGAAAGATGAAGCAAAACCTTGATACAAAAAAAATGTAATACCTTAGTGTCATGTAAAATTGAAATTGGACAATTGTGCACTTCAAAATTATTCCTTTTGTTTGTGTTTTGGTGGGGGGGGTTTGTTTGGGTTTGTTGTTTGCTTCATTTTTTTGATGCAATGTGTGGGATTTTTTTGCTTTGGTTCTTTTTTTGTGGGTTTTTTTCTATTCAAAAGCAAAATTATTTCTATGGGATTTATCTGGGAGAGATGAAGGATGAAGGCACCATAAGCTTGCTATAGAAAATTATAAGCTAGAAGAGTCTGGAGAAAGTGCCAAAATATACTGATTCAATCTTGGTAGTCTGTAGAGGTTTATCTACACATGTACTACATATTTCTCAAGTGAAGCTTTTTGTTTGAATTTTGGTGGTTTTGCTAGTTTTAGTGCACTGTAAGGCACTTAACCAGCTGAGTGCAATTTTTAAATGGCACTTTTTAGTATTTGGTGTGATTGCTTCTTGCCTGTATTTGTCAGATGTCTATTTGATGTATATTCATCTTTGATCAGGTTTTCATACAAGACCAAATCTGGATGGGAAATGGTAGATAAAATCAAACTGTTAAGTAGCCTTTAATAGTTGAGCTTCATGTAATGAAAGAGGAATTTTTTCATAATAAATGTGAAGCCCGTTAGCATAAAGCAGAGATAATTGCAAGTACAAAAATGGGAGCTATATGAAGGAACAGCTGCAGCCACAATTTTGTAAAGAGCACGTTAAAGTCTATTATGTTAATCTAACATTACTTTTTTGTTGTAACTTCAATCAAGATGAAAAATAAAGATATATATTGCCTAAAGCTGCTTATTATATGACAAGTGTCTATCTATACAGATAGACAAGTGGTATCATCTATCTGTAGTTGTTATTTTAATAATCTTATTGAAGTTTATACATGAGAAAAAAAAATTTACATTGAAGCCCACAAGTAGGATGAAGTAGATGAGGTTAAACACAAAGTGTAGTAGAACTGTATGAACCAGGATCTGACTGCTAATTATCTTTTAGTGGCAATTAGAAAACAGATGTCTGGGTTCTTAATCTGGAAGACTGAGTTGGTGTGTTGGTGTGTATCCTGAGTTGGCCATTTTACCCTTCCACAGTGCACCTGAAGGGGCAAGAGAAGGAAATAAGGAAGGGAAGGAGATGTTAAAGTTACATGTTTAAAGCAGTTTCTATGTTACAGTTCTCAGTGTTCATTATTCTCTTACTTGTAGGTACTCATAGTTTGATTTTGACCATGACATTATATTTTCATGCTTATGTTAAATGTTTCTCCAGTAAATAAATTTGCCATCTCAATTAAACACAAGATATACTTTACTAACAGATTTTATTAAGAGCTGTTTTGTTGTACTTTGCATAAGAATTCCTGCTGTATTTGTTACAAGCAGATCTGTACAAAAGGCTGTTCTACAACTCTTAATAATGAATCAAATCAGATTGTCACAGCCATGTGCTGCAGTACTGTTAAGATGAGCAATACTGGAGTGATGGAGGGTGCTTCAGTTTTTAAAACGCTTTCTCTCTCATGCTTAATGTTAAATTAATATATTCCTTGTCAAAATGTCTGCATGTTATTTAGATGGTAATAGTGTGTTAGATGTATTTAACTGTGTGGGATGATAAACTGCATATAATTTGCATTTGAGAAGAAATGCATCAAAGGAATTAACATTTATGAAAGTTTTATAATCTTTCAGCTTACTGTCACTGCACAGATGCCAATGTTCTCCTCCTCTTAGTTGAGGATGTTTTTAGTATGTTTTGTGCAATTCTGTACTATTTGTCTTCAGAAAGCTTTAAAAATACCCTGCTTTGAGTAAGCTTTTATTTTAATCATTTTAATGTTGGTTTTCTCCCTGCACTGTTAGGTATAGTAAATGTATACTGTATATCTCAGGCTCACTAATGGCTTGCCAAATGTAAAAATTCCATATGTATTTCTGTTTATGTTCAAATGATGCAGTCATGGCAAGCTTGCTTTCATACTAATTTCAGAAGCAGATAAGGATGTTTGTTTGAAAGAGATTGCAAACATTTAAATTTCAAGGGAAAGAAGTCACTAAGACCATTACACCTAATTCATGGTCATGGAACATATGTAGTTGTACAATGATCTGCACTAACATGTGGCAACTTCTTGAGCACTCTTCTGGAAGTTAGTATTTAGTTTCAGTGATAAACGTGCCAGATATAAGCTAGATTCAGCACATCTCAGCCACTGAAATATTTAATCCTTACAGCACTGGGTTTGAGATCATGGCTGCAACCCTTTTCTTAAGTGTAGAGGTGGGCTTGGTGTCATTCACTTTGCAAAATCAGAGCTCCCTTAATTAAGATCCTAACTTAAAGATGCAAAAAGTGAGATTACTTGCAAGAAGAATCTGCAGATTTTAACATTAGGTGTTCGATATGAGGAAACAGTGATAGCAGAGATTAAAATAACATGTTAATTACAATGCTACAAAGGAATAAAATAGTGACATAGCACTCAGCATGCCTTTTTTCATGGCTCTTAATTCTAATAGATGTTTATTAGAATTTGCCATTTACATATTTTTCTCTTCTCACCTGACTACATGTTGTAAGAATTTTTTTTCATTACTTCTTAAATTATTAAAACATGTGCAAAGAACAGTTATTATACTCAAAACTTCTCTGTGTCCAAGTGAGCATTTCAAATAATAACCTTCCCACACCAGATACCTGTTTTATGTGTGTTATCCTCTGGAGTTTCAACTAGAAGATAGAGCTATCCTGCATTTGCCCTGGAGTGGCTGCAGTTAGTATTTTAATGGTACTGTGTGTGTTACTTGGGAGATTGGAGGGATCTTACTATGACAGTCAGCTACTATGTTGCATATGCTAGTTAAAAAAAAAAAAAAAAAAAAGCAAGCAGCCAAGCTAAACAAACCTAAAACACTATTCTGAGAGCGCGGTGTAATGCTGCATGATGATTTTTATTTTAATGCTTTTTGCGGGTTTTTTTCCAGGAAAGACGTTGGTTTAAGACGGTTTTTCCCGAAGAGTTTACTAGATTCAGTGAAGGTAATTACTGTTCCAGTCAATTGTATACTACTGTAAAAAAGTAAGTGTAAGAAGTCTGAAAATGGCATTATGTTTTCTACCAAATGGTCATAAGGGAGCGGCTGTGAAGTTGTGCCATCTTGGAGACAGAATATTAAAGCTGTGTCTCGGATTGGTACAATATAAATCCCTTTAGTACAGGTGTGTAACTTGCATAACTAAGATGATAGTGATTTATGTGGCCTTGCTGAGCTACCTCTCAAATCTTAAGGACAAAATTTTAGAACAAATTCTTAGATCGTCTGGAATCAAATAACTGGAAGGGGAGATGTAAGGAAACAGCATAATTTTAGTGGCAACTTGAAAAATCATGTTCTGTCTTTCTTGCTCAGGACCGTATCAGCATCATTCAAAGAAGATTTCCAGTAATTTCCACTTATGTTAATCGTAGTTAAGGCAAGAATCTCCCTTCTATTGAAGTCCATATGCTCCCAGGGTGAAAAATGCAAATTTTTCTCAGGGTTTTTAAAGGGGAGATTTAAAATGGTCACCAAGTATTTTTGCAGCTATGGCCAACTTGATATGAATGTCTAGCTAAAATACCTCTTACCCTTTACATGTGAAAGTACAGATCGTAAATGTGTATTTTAGAAGTGGTTTTGGTAATCAGTGAGGGTTTATAGAAATAATAGAATTCAACTTCAGAGTTAGTGTCTACGTTGTGTTTTAAATGGATAAACAGAAAAGATCTGTCTTGAAGGGGTTTTGTTTCAACAGACTAGAAAATCAGAAGCTAATGAAGTCAAGTGGATTTAAGTAATCCTTCTGCATTTTAATGTAAGCAATTATCTGAAATTGTATTCTCTGCTAACGGGAGAAATTGTGGTGAAAGGCTCCAGATGTAAAAGAATTAATAACTCTATCAAAAATTGTATTACGGAGCCAGAAAACTGACTAACAAAGGAAACTGCTCTTTAGAAATAAAGAAACAGGGAGAACAGCAGAAAGGAGTAGCAAGAAATACTAGAAGGTAAAGCTGAGTGGAACCTTGCGAAAGCACTAAATAAATGTTGGGCTTATGAAGAGAAGAAAAAATACGGGATGGAAAAATGGATCTGCTTTTTAATGAAAATTAGTTCTCTGTTAAAAATAACAAGGTTGTTTCAAATTATTAAGTTACTCTCACTTTGTGAGAACTGGTGATATTTTAACTGGCAGGCAGAGCTCCTGATGGATATAAAATACAAAATTAGTTCTTTCTAATAGTGAGGAAAAGCTTAGAGTGCAGTGCAGTGGTGATTGAATTTTGTTATGTTTTACATTTAGGAGATGAATGTACAGTACAGTAGATACCACTTCTTGTGGAAGAAGACTAGAAACTGGAAAAATTAAACATATTAAACAGTACAAAGTATGAACTTGTGTACAGGGCCTTTAAACCAGAAAGTCCTAGTTCTAGAGAAGAATAAGAAATCTTCCCGTGTTCAGCTTATTAAATGATACTTTGAAGAAGACATGAGACTGTTAAGCTGTGGTCTGTATATGTAGCTATATCAAGTATGCAAACACCATGGTGGGGAAAAGAAAAAAGGATCTACTTATACTAAACCAACAATTGAGGGGCAGAGGGAGTGTTAGGAAATGCATGTAAGCCAGATTGTGTTTAGTTTGCAACTTAGGAGTCCTCCTTGTTGCTCTAGAGCATGCCTTGAGCAAAAGCAGAGAAAAAAAACTGTTCTTAGGAAATATTTTGTGAGCAAATTTTCAGCGCATTTCAGTTGAAACGCATCATTTGCAGATATTTCTTATGAATGGTTCTCTTCTGTTCTGGAAGAAATGTGTTTTTCTAAGGGAATGTTTTCTCGTTTACACTTTACTAATGATCTCAAAGTTCAAGTGAAGAGTAAATCATCTTGGTGGACTTAAAAGGGTCCAATTGTATGCCATTATGCATAGAAGTCAAGATGATGCTGAAACCGGCCAGGAGAACACACCATGGGCAGAATACAGTATCTTTCAACAACTGAGTGGCTGAAGTACTTGGGGCAACTTGAACTAGCAGATTTGTTTAATTTTAGTAGTGTTTTACTCCTGGTCTTTACCAAGTGTTCAGTTAGGGCTGAGGTCTCTAGTTGCCTCAGCAGTGGTTCTTTCTCTAAAAAGGAGGATGACAGGAAGGTCTTGTGTAATGTGTCTGAGTCCTAATAATGTCTGAGGGAGAACTGGGTGCAGTATAAATCAGAATGGGCTATTAGGAAGGTTCTTCTAAATCCATTCAGTCTCTTCAGACAGGTGCCAAGTTTAGGTAAAAGAAAAAAAAAAAAAGGGTGCGTTTCTGAGTTTGGCACTTTGGCACTACATGATGTAACCCCTGGGTCACTTGGCCCTACAATACTTATGGAGCATACCTATACTTTTGGGTTTTTTCCAGCTTAAGTGACTCTATGATTCTTATGTTAGGATAGACGAGGAGACAACACAGCATTTCCATCTAGTGTTTAGTTGCAGATGTTATGCAGTATATTTAAAACAGCTTAATTTACTATTTAAATTTTGTATTTTCAAATAAGGGTTACTTTGCATATTACCAGGCTTTAAGAATCCACCCACCACATCATGGGTAGTCTAATACAGGTATACTTTGTGCAGAGATAAGTTACAGCTGCAGCTGGGTTGTTACTACCATATAAGAGAACAATGATTGTAGTTTAAAATCTAGTATGAAGGTGTGATTTTGCTGTGGGTTTGTATTGGTGCACAGTTAAGAAGTAAGTATTCCTTACACGTTGAAGCTTTTTTCTTGAGAATTGTCTGCGTCTCATTGATAAAGGTAACTGTAAGTGATACTATGTGACTGAAACTCTTAAAATAATAGCTCTCTAAACGTTTTAATACACAGGCCAAAACACTACGGAAATTAATCCAACAAACATTTCGACAATTTGCCAACCTCAATAGAGAAGAAAGTATTTTGAAATTCTTTGAGATCCTCTCTCCAGTGTACAGATTTGACAAGGAATGCTTCAAATGTGCCCTTGGTGTAAGTAGAGGAATGTGACAGTCACCAGAATATATGCTCTAGTCTAAGAGGCTTTGTTTAGTAATGCAACAATTGCTTAGTTCCTATTTTGATGTACAGATAAGTCCGTAGATTTAATTTACAACAAAATACAATGACTGGTTTTACTTAGAACTTTCTCAGCTGACTGTTGAAAAGGCACCATTCATTAGTTGGGTGAGAACTGTACATTAGTAAATATTTTTACTGGTGATTCGTTTGTGAAAGGCAGTTTTTAAGCTGATTTCATTCAGACAGCTTCTTCTGTCTGCAGATTTTGCTTTAATACTTCTCAAAATCTACCGATTTCAAACAAATGTTAGGAATGTTAACTCTGCGAGCTTTGTGAAAATGAAAGCTGGAGTAGAAATTAGAATGTGAACATCAATGTCTATGAGAAGAGGAAATACAGGAAATATATAGTTCTCATGTTGACCTAAGATAAAATATATGGGAGCACATTTTGAGTAGCATGAAACCCCAAGAAATCTATCATGAGGAGTTTTGCTACTTACAGAATTACTTGATTTTTATTATATTTTTTTTGTTTGAAGAGTTTAAAAGCTTCTGAAGATTAATTACTAAACCACATAATTATAACAGTAGAAGATAGTCTTCCATAACAAGGTCTTGTCTTACTATTGAAAATTTGCCCTGTCTTTCTTCTTTGATTCTGAAGTCAAGCTGGATTATTTCAGTGGAACTGGCAATTGGCCCAGAAGAAGGAATCAGTTACCTTACAGACAAGGGTGCAAATGTAAGTCTACTTCTGTTTTCTTCTCTCAGTTACTCTCTTAGCAACTATGACCTGTTGTGAACTGAAATCCACACAAAAGGGAATGACAAGCCCAGTGTGAGTTAGACACAGTAGAGCTGGGGAATTCAGCATACACAGTTGCTGTTTAGATACTAACCTGTGATTTGGGATCGGAGGAAATGCAGTTGGGTTAAGTAGAGAGACAGTGTCAGCCTTAGCATAGAATTTGTTGGCTTCTGCACTCAATGAAGTTGCCACTTGCAAAATTTGAAGCAGTAGTGATGACTTTTATAGTCATTTGCGTGTTCTCATGCTACAGTGATTCCTCCCGGTCTTAGGAGGAATGTGTAAATGAAGAGCTTGTTTAATCAGTTAGTGTTTAGCATTTGTGCAGTAATTTCTGGCTTATTTACTTCATATCTATAATAAATTACACGATGCTGATTCAGATGGGTGGTACTAGCAAAATGTTTGGAACCTTTACAGTCATGACTTAGAATGAGCCAATGTAACCTATTGAAATAAATTCAGTGGTAGTGAGAAGTTTTGGGGATTGGGAATATGTCAACAGCTAAAAATTAACCTTTTACAGCAGTGTGGATATATATGAAGTATCTGAGAGAGCACCTTCCACGAGGTTAAGGTGTTGAGTTTTCTATCCTGGTCTCCAAGAGGTTGTTTCCTCTATGTACTGTTTAGTATGTGCCTGGAGTTACTCAACAGTGACCTCTGTAGGTAAACATGATGCTTGGTTTCGTTTTGCAAATGCAATCTGTTGTTAAGTGAAACTTAATGAAACTGAACAATCCGAGACAGATTTCTGCAGGTGCAATTTGGAGAACAAAATCTGCATGTGATTTTGCAACATTATTTTTCTGTAATTTTGACATTTCCCTCTCTTTTCCCATTGCTGTTCACAGCCAACTCATCTAGCAGACTTCAATCAAGTGCAAACTATTCAGTATTCAAACAGTGAAGACAAGGACAGAAAAGGGATGTTGCAACTCAAGATAGCAGGTGCACCTGAGGTATGATACTGAGAGTTGTGATAAACTTACTAGCTTTAGTTTTACTGGGAAGAGGTGGAGATTAGTTTACTGATGCTATCCTCTGTATTTTGCTTTTGTCTGCTGTTACTTCGTTCTGAATTTTTCTGTCGATGTATTTATGACATACTAAACGTGTGTTCATTTCTGTACGTGCATGCTTAAGCTGGAGACTGCCTGTCTGTGTGTGTGCATGAAGAGTTCGGTTACTGTTAAACTGGTTTGCTCCTCCTGTAGCTACAGCCAGTGCTTTTCATTTTACCATTCTCCATTCCAGGCATTTTGTAAGTGTTTGATTAATAGCTTGTCCTTACATCTCTCATATTGTCTACTGACCATCTTTTTAAAAATATTTTCATCTTTCTTTTTTAATTGGGAAGGTTACTTTTTAGGGCAAAGTATAAATGACCACAAAAGGGCGGAAAAAAAGATACTGTCTAAAAGAGCTTTTAAAGAAAAACACTTCTTCAGAATTGTCATCATTGGAGCCATAAAAGCTGTAGCAGTTGTGATGGACAGTGTCAACTGGAAGTTTAGCTAGCAAGCCACTTTATAAGCCTAGATAAATCTTGCATCTGGGTGGGGCTGTGCTTTCTGTGCTTCTTATCAGCTGATTTCTGACCCTTGTGTTTTAGATTTGCTACCTAGAAGGTGGAGGAAGAATCCGGTAGCTCTTTGCTCACCCACATTTTCATGTTTACTGTTTGCAAGTGCATGTAGAGTTCTGATGCAATGACACAGCTGTTCTACTCAGTGTTTGCAAATACAATAATTCCTCTTTGTTGGTGCCTTGTGTTTTTCCCTTCTTTAGCCTCTGACAGTGACAGCACCATCCTTAACCATTGCAGAGAACATGGCTGACTTGATAGATGGATATTGCCGGCTGGTGAATGGAGCTACACAATCTTTTATTATCAGGCCACAGAAAGGTAGGGAGATGTTTAATTTGGGTAGTTGCTATACCTTTATATACTGACAGTTTCCTTTGTTCTTGAACAGAAGACAACAAGCTAGCAGCAAAACTGTCACTTTGAGGCTCTTGTCTTCCAGGGTGGTTCCATGAGGTGTTTTTGTTTTGAGAAGCTCTGATAGTAAATAAACATTCCACCAAAATTTACTTAATGGCTTCCAATTTAGACTGTTTTTTAGTAATCACTGCTATATGTTACTCTAAACTTAACTAACAGTAGTAAATGATAATTAAAGGCACTTCTCACAAGGATGTGTAATCTTGAAATGAGATTCCCTAATCTATGCAAGTAGAAATTCAGGGGGTTGGTTACAATTTATTTGGACAAGGGATAAGTTTTTAAAATTTCTGCCTTCCTTTTAGATAGTAAAAACATCTCTGTTCAGAAAACAAACTTTGAGAGACGTCTTATGAGCTTTTCTTATAAAGCAGAGGTCCATTTTGTAGTGTTGGTCAGCTTTTTTTGAAGCAACCCACAAGCTGGAAGCAGTGAGACAAAGGTGCAGGCATGTTGACCTTTAAAGAGAGAATTTTAGATATTGTTAAATTTTTTTTTTATTTCATCCAGCTTTCATTATTGAAAAACATTCAAACAAAGCTGCTTAAAGGAAATTTCTGTTCTTCTGTGCTAATCTTTACTCATGGAAGTTCATCTGATTTTATTGGTTTCTAGAATAATGAGTTTTCTTCCTATTTGTAATACAAGAAAGTACATGAAGTGTCTCAGAAGCTCTCCAATCTGATGCTGAGTTCCTTTTTATCTCTGTTTTTCTCCTACTCTGTAGTTACTCAAATGGAGTAACATTATTAGCAGGATTCAGGTCTTTTCACAGGTCCATCTTCCCTATGCAGCAATAGAGAAATGTGATTATAGAATGTTGGATGTTTTGACAGCACTTAGTAATTGTTCATATTATTCTTAAATTTGCATGTTTGGTTGTTAAGTGTGTGTCTGACCTTTAGCTCTGACACAAGAAGCTTTGTTAGAATTTGTAGCCATTGAACTTTATCTTCATGCAAAGAAAAGTCTTCTTTCAACACAAACTCAGCTCTTCTAAACACCCTGGTGCGCAGAGTATATCCGATTTTTCCCACTTCTGCACTGGTGCTAGAAATTGGGTCCAGTCACGCTGCATCGCCAGTGCTGTTATCAACTTGTTCCTCTGCTACTAGAATAGCTTTTCTTTTCTTAACTGTACAGAAATGCTCTTAACTTCACTGAATACCACTGCTTGATTACTTCTGGTTCTCCCATTCACACCAGCAACTGCAGGCTGTCAAGGCCTTGATGGGAGTCCATCCCACGTGCAAGCTTCCAGTGCTGTGCATTGTGGCTCTGCTTGTGCTTCAGTTACGTGTTTCTGTTTCTCAGCCAAACCCTCCTTCTGCTGTTCCCCAATTGAGGGAGCAGCTCCCAGTCAAAATCTCTATAGGATCTACCATATCCTCTTCAGTACTTGTTTCATGATGCAAATATCAACTGCCATCTCAGCTAAGCAGGGCTTGTGGATCCTATCTAACTCCTGATGTAGGTGGCAATAAGAAATGGCCCATTCTGTTTGTACTTCTTGTTTCTAATTCTTGTCATCCTCTGACCTGACTTGTTTAGCATTCAGGTGTTCCATCTTCTAGACTTACTAAGCTCTGTGAAGACAAGGTCTCTGGTTTTGTGTTGCGTAACTGCCTTGCACTCTGGTTTATTTGCTGGTAGGCACGAATGCAAAAATAAATCAATGCATTTAATGGAGTGTGTTCATTTGCATTATATTCTTATTGATGTCTGTGAACATAGAGCTAATGAGCAGTGATTGAATTAAAGGGAGGTTATATGCCACTTTGGGAACACTGCTTTCTATGCAAACATGAAGAGAAACCCTCCAGTTAAAAAAAAATAATGGCGGGGTTCCTTTGTCTGAGTTTCTGAGCTGCTTTTTTTTTTTCTGAAGTTTATAAGAGCACTCAACAACTTAATTAAACATTTCGTAGGAGAGCTGACCCCATCGTATTCCCAGCTCTCTCCCGCAGTGAGCTTTGGTTATATAAGGCACATCAGAAACAAATCATGTAGCAGTTCTCAATCCAACAGATGTATTTTCTCCTCTTTGAGCTTTCCCATCCCCTTTGTTGTAAAGTTACATGTTTATTGCAAATCTCCTCATAAATTATCCTTCTTGATTACTAAAGGAATCCATGTTTTTGTGATACTGTCTGTCTTGCTATCCACTGATGATGGAGTTTCTCTTAATTTGGTGAGAGCAGCTGATAGTATTTAAGACCTGGACAATACTTGGCATATTTCCATTCAGTTTGTTTGGTTTTTCATAAATATTTTGATATACAGGTCCCCTTAGACCTGTGTAGAGACTTAGAACTTTGTTTCCATTATCACATTTAACTCTTACAGGCAAAAAGCACATATAAAGCAACTGACAAACTGATATTAAGTGGCTATTTACTGATTGAACTGTGTGCCGTCACTTTCCTGGGATCATAAGTTAGGTAGCTAAATTTTGCATCTGTTAATGGTTTCAGGCAAACTTTATAGGTATTGCAAAATTGTCAAAATTTACCCAAAAAAAAAAAAAAAATACTTTGGAGGAAAAAAAACATCTGAGTAACTGAAATAGTTACCTAACTTTCATTTCTTTACACCAGCCTTTACATTGAACTATTCCGTTTGAATCTAAAAGGATTACAGCTAACTGAAAACTCAGGAATTTTACTTTAAAACTCCCCAAAATTAAATAATCCATGAAGTTCTCCAAATAAGTGGATTTTGTTTCCACACACCTTAACTGTGAGCACCATTTTCATTTTAATGAATGGCAGTATGTATTCTAAGCATTTATGATACTGTTAGCACTTTGACTACTTTGGTAGCTCACTGATTTTGCTTTAACTAAACCCCTACGAGGGACCCAGAGGTGGCGATAGGGGTTGCGGTCAGTCCATCACGGCCCATTTGGGCCATTCCTCCCTCCTCACGNTTTAACTAAACCCCTACGAGGGACACAGAGGTGGCGATAGGGGTTGTGGTCAGTCCTCCCTCCTCACATGTCTCCCTGGCTGCAGCACTTCAGAGACAACATGCTCCCACTTGGGCTCTCCAGGGCTGCAACTCCTCTTGGAAATGTCCTTCTGCTGCAGGGGTGGGTGTCTGTGCTCCAGCTGGGGCTATCCAGGGAATTCCTGCTCCAGGTCTGCAGCACCTCCTGGTCACCTCCTGCTCTGATATCAGGGTCTCTCTGCTGCTGCTTCCTCCTCCTGTGCCTATGCTGCTGTTGGCCCTTTCTGAAACCTTTTTTTTCCCCCCACAGTGACCCCAGCCTGGCTGAGTGGCTCAGCTGTCCTGTGGTGGATCTAGCAGAGCCTGCTGGGATGGAATCACAGGGTAGCCCTGGCCTCTCACAGAGGAGGGCAGCACAGGCACTCCAGTCCAATCATGAATATCCCATTTTTAAAACTAAATACAGAATTGGGCAAAATGCTGTGGGTTTCAATTTGTGAAAAGCATCATATGCTTTTACTGTGATGCTGTTAGTACCGAATTTTGACTTCAGGCCTACAGGGGTACTAATGAATGTTTTGTATTTTATTTGGATATAAGCTGCAATCAGATGAGCACAACTTGGGAAATGCTGCCTGAAGTGAGCAGTTTGTATCCAGATAGCATGTAGGTGTCTAGAAGATCAGCTCTGATAGACCATTTCCACAGTAGTTCCATGAGGATGTTTTTTTCTTGAATTTTCTCCAGTGAAAAGGGAGGCATCTCTAATGACACTTAATAGCAGGGTTTTATTTCTGGCTGCTTTTTAAAACATATGTATTATTCTGTTTTCCCCTGTCTTTTCTGGCCCTTCACTTGACATGCGTCTCCAGCAGCCAAAAGGGGAATGTTGTCCACATAGTTGGTCAATGCATACATCAAATTATGACTTCAGAAGAGTGCTGTGTGCTCGTTCCTTGTCCTTGGAGCTGTACATGCATTGTCCATCTCTCTCCCGTCAACCCAGTTCTGTTCAGTGCATGACACATGCTCTGCTGCTAATGACAACAAAATCAGTTATGTCATAAGGAGTTTGGCAAAAGTCAGTCAAAAGGAAGATGACCATGTATAATGCGGTTTTAGTTCTGTTGCACCCATTCATGCTGCCTACTTTTCCAACCAATCTGGAAACAAAATTCATTTAACTGTGACCAGAGTCTCTGCTTTTCTCCATTCATTCCCGTTATTTTCTTTTGCAATTTTGCAGACATTTTTAATTACTTTCATCTATCTCACTCATTAGCTACATCATACTACTGCTCCTTAACTATGTACCTGCTCCAGTGTCTATTTATGTTCCTCTTATCTCACAAAGTGTGCAACTGGGTTTACCATTAAGATGGAATCAGGATTTGTTATATGATAGNACCCAGTTCTGTTCAGTGCATGACACATGCTCTGCTGCTAATGACAACAAAATCAGTTATGTCATAAGGAGTTTGGCAAAAGTCAGTCAAAAGGAAGATGACCATGTATAATGCGGTTTTAGTTCTGTTGCACCCATTCATGCTGCCTACTTTTCCAACCAATCTGGAAACAAAATTCATTTAACTGTGGCCAGAGTCTCTGCTTTTCTCCATTCATTCCCATTATTTTCTTTTGCAATTTTGCAGACATTTTTAATTACTTTCATCTATCTCACTCATTAGCTACATCATACTACTGCTCCTTAACTATGTACCTGCTCCAGTGTCTATTTATGTTCCTCTTATCTCACAAAGTGTGCAACTGGGTTTACCATTAAGATGAAATCAGGATTTGTTATATGATAGAGATGTTTTCTTAGATTCTTGCTTTATATTTTGTACACATAAGAAACTGTTCAGTAAGTGAAGTGGAGACTTGAAGGAACAGAACAGGATTCTCCTTGTTGAGGAAATTTAATACTGCACTGTAAAGTTAGAAAGAGTCTATCTCTCTTAGATCCTTTTTCATGGGTAGTAGCTGACCAGCATACTTCAGCAGTTGTCACCTGTGGTATTTCTCACTTTCTTAAGAGGTTGGTGTCTACATTTTCAGGAGAGGGAAACAGTCTGATCCGTAGGTGAGACCAGTACTTTGAACATACGAAGCCCTGCAAGTGTTAGGAATTCATTCAGTGATGCTTTTCAGGTCTCGACATATGATATGGTTGTGCTCCATACACAAATAAAACAGTAGAGGAAATCAGAATTCCACCTTTAGAACACAGTTTGAATAGTATGCAGAGCTCTTCTGCCTGTTTACACAAGCTTGATGTCTTTTACCTAGTCCCATCCAATGTGAATCCTCTGGTGCCCATCATGGTCTCTTTTAGGTGCCTACCCCATAATCCTTTATTGTCATGTCATTGCCTTCCTACCTTTGATCTTGTCACTTCACAATTCCTCACTAAGGATCTTTAAGTTTTATTTTCTTTCTCAAAAAATGTAATTCACTCTAATATATCACAATACCTCTGTCTCCCACTTCATGCTTCTTGTATAATCTTGCTGTCCTCCCTTTACCCTCCAGGTTCAGGTGCTTGCTCTAGTCAGTGTGGTGGCTAATCTAGGTCATCTTCCAAAACAGAGCTTTTTGTTTCCCTTCTTTCCTACATCTTCCTTTTCAACAACCCCCATCAAGACAGATCAGAATACTCTCAGTCTGGTCAGCCAGAAGGCATTTTTCTACCTTTAGATAGCAAAACAATTGCAACCTGGTACTGTAGTTTGCCATGTTGAGTGTGGCTTATGAGTATCAGTCATTTCTCCACTCATCCCATGATACATAGAAGTGAGAATGTAGTTTACTTCTGTGCTGTCCAGGTATTTCAGAAATTTTAACGTGGGTTAAAACCAAACTAGAATTTATAAACTGTATTACCATTTTCTAAAACTTGACTATTCTTTGATCTCTCAGGTAACTTTTAGCGGTACTACAGTGATTTAGATAGTGGGACCCATTTTAATTGCCCACCTTTTTTTTCTTTCCTGCGTACTTCAATCATGGGTCTTTTAGTAGAGAAGCAGTAACTTCCCCATCATCCTTCTCCACGTGATTACCAAGTGTCTCATCAAATCCAATAGGAAAAGTGTCTCGAATATGTACATCCAAGCTTACACACATAGTAGAATTATCAAAGACTGACAGAGATTTGGAAGTGGCTTACAAAAAGCTGACTTCATCTCTGGCTACTAAGCATTACTAGTGTACAATCTGAACCAGATGTTACATAAGTTTGATAATTTAAATGCTTTAAGGATTTATTTCAGTTGTCTTACTTGGAAGTCCAAGTTCGCTGCTGTTATTTTATTTGTATATTAGCATTTAGCACAACTTGGGGGATAAAAGCAAAGCATTTCTTGCAGAGAGATGAGATAATGTCGTACTTTCTCCGGGTGATTTATCAGAGTTACTTGTTAAAGAATAAAGATGAACTTGAATATTCCGTTCACGTTTTTCTCCCAGATAAGAGTTTGCCAAAAGGTTTGTATCGCTGGTTAGGGGGAGTTGTGTTGATAAGCTGCTCTTAATATATGTATAGAAGAGCTCTTGATTCAATGTAAGCTCCCCTGAGAGATTGCAGTGTTGATTGTTTCAGGCATGTATGTATTGCACCTTGAGAGAGATTATTTAGAAACCTGAAAAATATGTAATCCTGTTTTCTTCTTCTTTACACAGAAGGTGAAAGAGCTTTACCATCAATACCAAAGTAAGTTTTATATGTCCTTATCTTATTCATAAGCAAGTGCTTTGAAAAACAGTTTTCGTGCTTTGAGGTTGTTTAATGTGCTTAGTTTTTACTGTTGCTTTTGGATTCTGGGACAAATAGCAGGGGGTGATTTGGGACCATGGGGCATAAATGACTGACAGCAGTACTAAATTATAAAGATACCAGAAATCAAATCTGAGGGGAAAAAGTGCATAATGCATCAATCATATATGACACTAATGAAAGGATGTTTTGGAAACGACTTGACTGAGATTCAGGCTATTTACTTTGAGTCCATGCATACATTTAATTATAGAAGTGATGCTAAACAGTTTTTGAGTTGTGGCTTCAATCCGAGAGTCATTCTGTTCTCTTGTTTTTCCTGTTTGTCCCTTTTTCTGCTTGCGTAAATACAGAGAATGTATTTTTCTCCTTCTATCATCTATTTTTCACGTCACCTTTTGTTAATAAAATTTCCTTAATGGGGCCAGTCTGAGTTGGAATGTCTGTTCAGTGTAATAAAAAACACCATTTACATAGCAAATACTTGTCAATCTATTAAGTATAGTAATGTAGTAATTAAGGATTTGAAGAAAATGCTTATCTGTGTCAGGCAAGTGGAGTTGCTTTCCCCCCCACTCCCCGGGCTGGTTTTATGGTCATACTGTATCCAAGGTATGCTGAGACATGCTATCTGTATCTAATAATTCCTACATAAAGTATGCCAAGATGTCTCTGCATGTTTCTTTCTCAAGCTTTAGAGTAAATAAGGAACAATTTCTAATTTATCTCTGTGTGGACTAAAAATACTTCGTAGGCTGTTGATGATGATACTCCATACTGCAGTGGTAGACAAGCCTGTTAATTCTTCCTGCTGATCCTTTGCACTCCTGGTGTAAATGGATAGGTCCCCATCCTGTCTGGCAAGTTGTGATGGTTGTCTCCCCTTTCCATGCGCAGTTTCTTATTGTGGCCTCCTAAACTTCAGTCCTTGAAACAAGACCTTTTGTTTTGTTTTCCGATCTGATTGCTTATTCTACAGCCACATTTGGACCTAGTTTAATGTCACGTCTCATCAGATTATTTATCTTGAACCTCGTGGGGCAGCGTCACCAGTATCCTGTAGCACCAGATAACAGTTGAAAGACACACGAAATTTAGTTTGTGGTGTCTTATTTCTTTCGTTGAGAACACAGGGACAGTGCCTGCTTTGACCCAGCCACCTCAGACAGTTTCTTCTTTGATTCCTGGAGGGAGTCCAGAGTTAGTCTTACTGTTCTAGTTACTGAGCGGAGTATGGAACTTAATTTAATCTTGAATCTGCAAGAAAGAAAGCTACTTAGGTACTAGTGGTTGCTCTTCCTCCACAGGTCCTACTGCAGCCCTTGCTAGCTAGGTAGCTTTCTCAGAATGCAGAAAGAGGAGTTAAAATTCAGGGAGGAAAACAATATTAAAATTGGGGCCAGAAAGAGTGAAAGTGATAAACTTAGTATGCACTCATACAGAAAATTTGGTTGCTGAAATATATACAACTGAAAAACACAAACTTGACTTTCAAATTACATACACTTTTCCCTTCTTTTATTTGTAGGGATTCCAGGAAAAAAATAAAGTTTAAAGGAAAAGTTTCTTCCCATTTTTGGGACAGCTTACCAAAACTGAATTTGTGCACTTACGCCTGTGTAAACAAAGGCACCACATATATTCTTAGGCTAGCAGCAGCAGAATGGACTTCTGTCAAACATATAAAACTACCAGCCAACACTATCTTGCATCTGGGAAGTTTGCCTTTGCCAGATGAAATAATAGATTTCTGAAAGCATGAAGTGCAGTACTCTTGCTGTCTTACCAGGAAATTTATATTTATGTATGTGCAAGAAAAAAAAGTTGTAAGAATTCATTGGAATTTCTGTTACTAATTAATATTTATAACTAAATACATTGAAATGTAATTGTTTCTTCATTTAATTTACATGTACATCAATTTAAAATTCTTGTACAGTAGCGTCTTGCAGATAAAAACTTTGTTCATACTTTCTTTCAAGAAGATAATACAGCAAGTAGAAACACCATCAAATTATGCACATTGACAAAGTTTAGACATGCCTGGATTGATCTGATGAGTTTTTAAAACTTAGGCTTTTTTTTTTTTTATTTTAAATCTGCTCTGTCATTATGAATCAGTATGCTAATTAAAATCCTAATACATTCTCTCCACTCTTACACCCCCAGATGGGTCTGGAATGGTAGATTCCTTTCTGACTTTTCTCCCCCTCAAAATCTGTCACTGTGGGAAATGGATTTGCCCTGCTAATTACAGTAGGTGCCCTGTTAGGATGATTCCCAGTATGTGTGTCTGTGAAGAATGTACAGTATTCAGCGATTCCAACCTCTGTTTTACAGGCTGGCCAACAACGAGAAGCAAGGAGTAAGGTCACACACAGTCTCTGTGTCAGGTAAGACTCATTAATTAAAAAAAAAAAAAAAAAAAAAAAGGCACGTTTATTTATAAAGCTAGTAGCTATTTAGACAGATTTTTCACTCACAGTTAGATCACTTCATGCTGCATGGCTGTTGACTTTCTCAAGACTGTAGCTCTGCTGCCTTTGTAATGCAGTTTCAAAAGAAACTTCTTGCAGCAATTCTTCATAGCATGGCTCAGAGGAACAGCCACATCCATGTGTAATGCAGGGCCAGAATACTTCCAAGCAAGGCTGCTTGTCAATATTTTCACTTAGCTTTGTAATGAAGTAGACTGTCATGGGCTAGAACTTAAATTACCTGATTGTGTTAATTTTGAAGGAGCAGCTTTGAAGAGTGAAAATAGGCAATTAAATATTAATCATCACTTTTCAGAAAGAAGAAACTTAATAGCTATTTTTTTAGTAGCTGCTCTTTAGATCAAAGCACTTAATTTTTGCTGTTGAAAATGACAAGTTAATTGAAGGATGAGCACGTGAGGTAATGGATGTTGTTTCTATATCTTATAGACATCTAAGATTTCTGTTTGTTACTGTAAGGTTTTTGAAGTTTTTGTACTTGGAAAAGTGCATTTTTTACAGAATCTTAAATCCTTTTGAATGATTGATTCAGTGTCTTAGCAGAAAATACATTTCTAAGCCCTTATACATGATACTCATTAGGAAGATTTTTAATGCTAAAGTATATTCATATGATATGTTCCCATAGATTTCTAGTATTGGGCCATGAACTTCAGGAACCAGTGCTGTGAAAAGTGTCCACTTCTAGGGACTTACAGGCTTATAGGGAGGCTACAGGCCCACTTTAATGTTTATATGAGAGCTTAGAGGCACATGTTCAAAAAACCTGGCATCTTTCATAAAAGGAGGAAAGATAAGTAGATGTTTGATTCCCTTCCCCACCCTTGACTTTTTTTTTTTTTTTTAAAGATGTTTGAGATTTACCCTTTGGTGTAGGAAGCCCAAATAAACAGATCTTGTGCAGGAAAAGAAGTAAGAGAATCTGGAATTAAAACGTGGATCAAGCTGCAGAGGTGTAACAGTTTCATCAGTTACAGTTACTTCTCAAATAGCAGCAGCCCTTCTTCCTTCACTATCTATCAAACAGACATGGTAGATAAGGTAGATGAATAGTCAGTATGTTCTCTCTCAGATCTTAGCTGTGTGGCTTATTTTAGCTGTTGGGGAAAGATGACATTTTTTAAGTGATTAGTGCTGTGCTTTTTAATCACTCTCGTC
The DNA here is from genome assembly GCA_013399055.1 of Ramphastos sulfuratus. Taxonomy (NCBI): domain Eukaryota; kingdom Metazoa; phylum Chordata; class Aves; order Piciformes; family Ramphastidae; genus Ramphastos; species Ramphastos sulfuratus. Next base: position 67,995 of record WBNM01011714.1, on the reverse strand, counting down.
ACACAGAAAAAGCTAATCCTCAGGACAGAAAAGCCATACTCCTGTCACTTTGAACAACTTCTGCCCCTTCCATTTTCCTAAGAATGCTGATGAACTTGCTATTAAAGCAGTTAAAAAGTCTTACTTCATGAGCCATTACTGGTGTCACTCCTTCTAAACCTAAATATCATTTACTTGATATCTGACATACTTTTGCATCTCAGAGTATAAACTTGCTGCTTCTCCTTCGAAGATATTAATGCAGGGCAGTTAGTTGTCATGCCACACAACTAGCATTTAGGTCATCACATAAAGATGAATGATGTTCACATGAGAGCTTTGCTGTAGGACCATTGAAGAAACAGATGACTGGAGAGGAGCTGGTTTTTCAAGTGAATATCAAAAAAACTGGAAGGAGCAAAGCCTGGCTTCTGTTACTATAAGTAAAATAACATTAAACCAGAAGATGTCCTTCTCTTTTCAATATCAAAATCAAAACCAGTTAGGTATTTTTCTTGTGTTATAGTAAGGTTTTGTACCTTTCCACAAATAAATTACTGTGCTTGATGTTTGTTGGGGTTTTTTGATACGGTGTTGCAAACCACTGGAAACACTGACATAGTACTGGAATGATTGAAGCCATTGCATACATTATTCAGTCTCAAGGGTTTGTTCTTCTTTTGATATGGGTATGTAGAACACAGACATACTTTTTCGGGTAGGGGTTTATTCTTCCCCAGAATTATTGGAAGTGCATTGAGCATGGCATGGATGTCAGTATATTAAATTTAAACTACAGACTGTTGAGATGAAGGGTTTTTCCTTGGGAGGTGCTTTCTGTAAGAATCTCTGAGTCCCCAAAGGAATCAGCTCGTTCTATATGAAGTATTACTTCATGTAGATAGGAAGAAGTGTCACTTCTGCTGTCACATATAACTGATCCATCGGTATGGAACAAGGGAAGGAACAGATGTTTGTGATGTTCAGTTAACCCAAGAGTTACTAGTCAGCAGAGGTTCACAGCTGACAGCATCTTGTGCAGAGTCAGCTGTGGGTGATGCTGTCTTGGTTTGCAGAACAAGAGCTTTTCTCTGGTGATGTTTAAATAACTTGGAGTTAAGAGCTTCAAATCAGACAAGCTTCTATAACTTACTGACAGCTGTAGCATCGTTCATGCCTTTGATAGTTTAAAACATAAGCTAACTCTGTTTTGTTCAATTTGTTTTCAGTGAGATTGCTGCCTTTCCTTTATACTTCTAATGCTAAAGCCAAATAGTGGAAATCTGAGACAGATCTTAAGCAGAAAGATAAAATAGTGAGATGTATTTATACTATTAAAATTCATAGTTCTAAGGGAAGGCTTCACAGTAAGATCCCCAGAACAGCCTGGGGAAACCACCAATTGCCAAAATCGGGTGTAGAACACTATTTAGTGGTCTAAAAATTCAGATAATTGAAGTTTTGTAGGTTTGAAAATTAGCCTGTTAATGAAAGACACCTTGTCTTTCTTTTTGAAATACTTACTAACACCCTTGAGATGTATCTGGCCTAATGAAAAGAAAATTTGTTCTTTCCAAGTGATTCAGTATTCCAAAACATACAAAGTTAGAAGCATTTAAAATACTTTCTAATTTTTTTTTTTCTCTTGAAAAAGGCCTTTTCAAACTAGTGAAAGGTAAAGTTGGTTTCAGGAATCGAAAGCAGCAGGTTGCTGGACCTGGGAGCCAAGAAACGTTCTCTTACAGCTGTGTGTCACTGAACCAGGTTTCACCACACACCTCTTGCTGTATGCTTCCATTTCTTCTGGTATTATTTGTCTGTTTTCTTCAGATTTTATGTTCTGTGCAGTGAGGGATATTGTCTTTCATTGTGTGCAAGTAAGATGCCTTGCAGATTCCCCCCATTTTATAAAGCATAGTAACAATATTGCCCCTCAGATTATTACTGTGTGTCAGTAGGATAATAAATAAAAATAAGAAGCCAAATTAAATGAGCTGGATTTTAGATTGGTGTGCATCTGATGATGTTACTGTGATACATGAGAAGTAATGAGTGTTACATCTAGTAGATCAAATTTTTAATCTCCATCATTCTCTACTTCTGTCTTTAGGTTAAAAAAGACTTTTTTTGTACTTAGCCAAGAGGAAAGGAAATTCAGGAAACAGGCTGAACTGTTTGCTCTGTGGCTAATGTATATTAACTTCGTAAGAAGCATGCCAGTTGACTTATTCTGACTAGATTTCCTGCTATTTTGTTTGGAGTCACCTTCTTATAATGCTCTACTTTATTCTACAGAAGCTTATTTTGGCCAAGGATTTGTTTTCAAATAGCAAACGTTAGCCTTAGTAAGGTGATGTATTTCTTCATACACATATTTCCAAAAACTAATTATTTACCTAGTCATTATATTATAAAGCGTTCTTCATTAAATGCACTCAATAAAGCCAGAGGGGTTTTGTTTCTTTTTACATAAATTCTTTCTGACACAGAGTTCTTTGGTTTATTCTGCCCTATCCTCGCTTGTATAAATACGACCAGGAGGAATAAATTTGCTTTCACATTCCTTGACTAATCACTGTAACTCCTTTGCACTAGAGAATTTTGTTGACTTTTTTTTTTTTTGTTGTGGTTCAAACATTACTTTACATGCAGTGCCACAGAACAGGACATTTCAGGACTGCTTGTTTGAGTATTGGACAAGGCTTGGCAGTGGTAGGTTCTTGGCAGTGCCAGGTTTACGGTTCGACTTGAAGATCTTAAGGGTCTTTTCCAATATAAATTGTCCCATGATTCTAAGCAGTCACTCTTGACATTTTAATATTCAGNGGTCCCTCTGTAGAGTCCTCCTACTCTCCAGAAGATTTACACCTGTTCCTAACTTGGTGTTAGCTGTAATGTGTATACCTGCAAAGAGGACAGGAGGGAAGAAGCTGTTCTGTAGGAGTCAGCACAAGGCATATGCCTGAAGTGGGTTTTTAGCATCTGCTTGGATCCAAGCAGATGCTGGGTTTGCAGCTTTAGTATGTGCTCGTTTGGTGAAGGAAATTGAAATGTGTTTAAAAACATGGTCACTGTTTCAGATAGTAAGATAGACTGAGTCATGTAAGTAATAAACCCAAGGCCACATGCCTTTAATAGGGAATAGGTATCTCAAAGAGAAATTTTTTCCTCATCTTGTTAACAGCTGCGACAGCTAGAAATTACAAGCACAAAATACCATTTTACCATCAAAAGGAGTGTAGCTATAGGTGGCAATAGAAGTTTCTAATAATGCTGTGTCCATTGCCTCTCTATAGAAGCAAAAAGAAAATCTGTTTCCTTAGAGATGTGACTCTGAACATCCTGGTTTAGATACATTCAGTAGCATGCCCTGCAAAGGAGAAATTTGGTCTCTTGGAAGGAGATTTCTTACAGGAACTGAAGGATTTTAATATCCTGAAAGAGATACTTCTTGGCAAGTTTTCAGGTTCTGCCTCAGAAGCATGAATTTATAGTGTAGTATTGTTAGACTTAAATCACTTACTGTGGTTAACTCCTGATCATGGCAGTCAAGTGGCATCAGAGTTCTTTTTTAGAGTGCTGCCAATGAGAGCAGACCCTGAATTTGACTTAGTTGTCAATGTAGTCTTACCATTTTCTTTCAATGAAAAAAACCCCACTCTTTTGAATGAGATAGGCGTGATTCAACTGATATTTTAGCATGCAGGGGGAAATATTAAAATAAATATTTATTATTTATTTTATTTTTTCAGTTAATAATTAAAAGTTATTAAACTTTCAGTAGATCACCTAGAACAAACCAAATATACCAATATGCCCAGAGTGGAGAGTAATAAAGCAATAAAGCACTAAATATATTCACTTGATTTCAGCATTACAACAATTTAAAATGTTCTTAATGAGGAAGTTGCAAGCATACAAAAGGTCCTGAATGTATCTGTGAGCAAGAGTGGAAAGGCAAATAAGATTTTATAGAACCATTTCTGCTGGCAAAGCACAGTGCGTGCTCTCTTTCAGGATCCTGTGCTCAAAATGAAGGTCTGCCCTGTGCTAAGCTCTGAAAGTGTTTCTTGTGTAGGATTTCTATTTCCTGCTTCCATTTGCATTTTGGTAGTGGAAAAAGGTGTTCTTTGCTTGAGCGCGTAAAGTTGTGTTTTTTTCATGTTTATCAAGTCACTTCAAAAAGAGCTGAAAAGAGTGTGTAAATTTTTAAGATGAAAAATTGTATCTTGAGGGCTTGTAACTCTGTCTCTTACCTCAATTAGGTTGTGCTCTATGGCTTACTTCTGAAAAGAAAGACAAACTAACACCCAACAAAATTAACATGAAGTCATAGCATAAATTACATACTAATTATATACATATATATTACATAAGAAATTAGAGGAAATAAAAGGCTTTGAGCAGCTTTGAGCTGAGCTCTGACATATGGTTACAGGACTGGGAGACGTTCAAGCCTAGGGTTTAGTGCAGGTGAATTTTACAAACCTTGATCAAGTTGCTAGTCTTCAAGTTCACAAAGACTCTTAAGTCACCCAACTATTCTGCTGATTAATAAGAGAGTGCAGTTTAAACTACCCTTATTATGACAGATTGTCATCACAGTTGAATAGACTGGTGTTCTCCTTTTGCATTTTAGATTGACTAAAATATTTCTTTTCATGCACAAAAAGACCAGAATGAACTCTCGAGACAGTTTAAACAGTTTACCTGTGCTTAGGGAGTCACTGGTTTGATTTCCTCAGTCTGTGCTGTTTGTTAAAGCCTTCCTCACTTACATTCTTCCTTTGTGAGCCATTCATTTGGTTTGAGCAGACACTTCTGCATTGCTGCAAATGGCACTGCAGTATGACTAAAGAAATGTTCCATGCAGGATTAGTCCTGGTGTTTTGTTATTTATGTATAAGCAGCTGGATAGTGCTCATTACTTGTTTTCAAGCTTTTAAAGTACAGATTGATTCATTCTACAGATTTTTTTTCAGGATTTTTTTTTTCCAAAATGGTTGAGAAATGTCCAGCTAAAATAGAATGGGACATTATCAATTCTAGCCTTCCAGTGTTGCTTATCTACTCATACAGTCCAGTAGTAAGTGTGCTCTAACCTTGTTGCTTCCTTTCTAACATAATGTGTTGCATCACAAGCTATTTCTAGCTTGTGTAGTAATTTTAGTGAGCATTTAGTTTTGAGAAGAACTAAATTTTAAAAGATGTTTACAGAAGTCTTCAGCAGTATTTCTGAGCTTTGTGTACATTTTAGTAGAGACCAGTGGTATCTCAACTAGAAGCTGGTATGGAATGATGGAAATCCTTCTAAGTAGTATTCACTTCAAGCAGGTATTAAGCTCTTAAAAACGAGTTGGAATATCTTCTCCTTTCGTATTTTTCTATTCTTTTAAAAATTTAAAAGTTCTTTTAAAAGTTTATTTACCGAAATAAACTTTATTTCATAGCTAGATTTTAAGATGTGGTAAGTTAAAGACAGGACTGCTAGTCTTCCATTTAGTCTGAGAGAATAGTTGAACAAACTTTAGATAACAAATGGTAAAGGTGCAGTCGGAAATGCAGAAAATGAGTTGGGGGTGTGTATTACAGAGCATCAGGACATGTTCATGATGAATTAAATCCACCTTTGTCATTTAGATGTGCTCTTCACATGAAGTAGTCTAGCCAAGCTTCATACAGCTTCTGCTAGCTGTGTATCATTGTAGGGGAGTGAACAGCATTTTGAGCTTAAATTAGCTTTGTAGCCTGTTCAGACAGGTCAAGAGTTGAAACATCTCTTCCATTGCTTCCAGCGACTCTATACCTGTTATTCTGTTTCACTAGAGAGTATTGGATTCCTTTATTTCCCTTTTAATACTTTAAATAGTTGCTTAAAATAGCTGTAGTATTTTTTTCTTTCATAATACATCTCAAGTTTTATATGAATGTTACCTCAAGTTTGTGTCAGAGTGATAGCACTGAAAATCATGCTATGTGATATTAGGATGGTAAGTCCCTAGAATTGGAGTAAACGTGGTATATGCAAGTACTGCTACACCAGCTTAGTCATTTTGTCCTCTCTTAGCATCTCTTTTGGGTTTTAGCGTTGAATCTGATTAATGTTCTGTCATTTTCAATGGCATGCACATTTTCACAGTTGATGAACGAATTCTATTTAATCACCCCAGCAGTTTTTATAAAGGTACTTTTTGGTTGTTTAGGATACAATGATAAATCACCCACTTGTTTTAACTTTGGATTGAAATTTGCATTGTAGCGAAGAATGACTTGTACGCAGCAGTGTGCAACCATTAAATTTACATGCATGAAATTCAACGTGCAGCCTTTAGATGGGACAGCAATTGAACAGACTTAAAATATCCTTAAAAAAATTCTGCATATTGTCTCTCAAACTCTGGCCACTAAAAACTTCACAGCTATATCTGAAGTGGTGCTTTTTTGAGTACAACTGCTTCAGATAGTTCTTAGGTTTCCTTAATCGTATGAAAACTGTGAAGATTTTTTATTAAATGTAATTAAATTAAAAGGTATTCTATTGTTTTTATTAAAAAGTCATAAAAAGGTCATTCTCCTTTTCCACCTTTCCTTCACTCCTTTGACCACTGCTGGTATACTGTGCTGTCCGTCCATGGTAGTGGGCTTCGCTGCTAGCACCTGTACCTCTAGTCTGCGTAACTCATGATGGCTGAACCAGTCTCAGTCTTGAGTTTGGGCTGTGAAGGACTACCAGGAACAAGATGTGTGGTTTTAGTTGATTGGTTTTTTAAACTGCCTCTCACATTTCCTGAGGTGGAGGAGAGAGGGAAAAGTAGCACCTATCCCTCAGGTTTGTAGTGTTGTAACAACTCCTCCTTTCTCACCTTGTGAGCTCAGTTGTGGTTTCCTTGTATTTTCTCCTTCTCAGAAATCTCCTTCCTTCTGATAAATGCTTTGCCAGTTAAATGCAGGAGTGTGACTAGGAAAGGGTACACTGAGGGACAGTGCCATGGGTCATTCCACCAGAGTTCCTTGAAGAGCTGAAATACCAGTTGGCAAGACCAGTCTCCACTGGGAATAAAACTCCCAGTGGTAGATTCTGGGTCATAAAATATGTCAATATTGTATTTCAGTGGGACAGAGAAACTGTGTTTTACCTTGTTGCACCCTGCTATGTGAAATACTTGTTTCATGTTAAGCTTTTAAGAGTCCAGAAAGTCAGTATGCCCATGATTAATTCTGGGACTGCCACTTAAATCAGAATCTAAATGTAGCACAGTCTAGTAGAACTTGGGGGGCTTTCAAAAGCAGATTGTTACACTTCTGTAATAATATTCTTTGTTGTCAATGGATAGTGTGTCTATAGTTGACAGAAGCTGACCTTTCACTTATAAAAATTGAAATAAGAATAACTTTATAGAAAGGAATTTGAAAGGAAATACCAAATACGCTTTAGAGTTTCCACAACATTCCTATATTCATTTGCATATACAGAATTATAATGTAAAGCTTTACTTTTATGTTTGTTCATTGTAGATGTTCTTTCCAGCCTCTTTTCTTTTATTTCCAAATAATTTGTTTATGTTTTTCTCTTTCCTTTTCTTGCCTCTTTGTAAAGGAGTCAATCACTGTCAGCATAAAGTAAAGAAAGCTAGACGCTTTCTCCCTTTCGTCTTCTGTTCCCATGAGTCGCCGCCTAAGGGTACTGCACTGCTCTTTGTCTAGGGCTGCCTTATTAACTCAAAAGCTGAATATACTAATGCAGATCCTGGGGGTTTACTATTTTAGCCCTAGGTAAACAGAGTTCCAAGAATAATTTCACTAAATTTCTGCTACCCCTTTCCTCCTGCTGAATTGGATTTCCATGCAGTGTCACATACTTGCTGGTCCCCATTTTTGTGGAGGACTTAGTTTTAAGCATCATATTCTACAATGCCAAACACGAATAATTAAGTTTCTGTATCTCTGCAGCCCCTGTATATATGTGGGGGTTTTGGTTAATATATTTTAACTTCATTCTTGGACCCCTGATACAGCATGCTTATGAATGTAATAGAATAGCAACCATAAGCATCAGCTAAGATCACTTTGAATTAAACGTTGAATACAGTGATGCTTTTGGCTGCATACTGGTTCAACATTCGATCTGGACCAGTTTGGCTTTGTTAGGGGTAAGAAGAATTGGAGTAATAGTTGCATTACTTTTACACCATTAACGATCATAATGTCTAAAGTGCATTAGCTTGTGCTGCGGGTATTGATGTGGAATAGGGCTGCTACCATAAATGTGGAATATGGTGCTCATTTAAATAGCTTCCCAGTAGAGTTGCTCTGTGTGCAGTGTGTTTAAAGTTCAGCTTTGTGTAACTTCAGTATGCTTTGAAACAAGTAATACTTAAATTCCATTTCTTAGCCTTGTCTTGGTGATAGCACAGGACTGCATTTCTTTCGAAAAGGTGAACACCAACTTTAGTTGTCCAGAGTCTTAAATGTGTGTGAAAAGACAAATTGAACTGACTCATCTGGCTGTAGATCTATTTTGTAGTGAAATATTGACCTAAACTAGAAATTGCCATTTCTTAAGAAAGCATTAATATAGCTCACTTCCAAATTTAACTTTTGTGTAAATTTATGTTTTGAAGTGATTAACTCTTGTTTCATTATACAAGCTTCTTAGAACGTATCTTTGTCCCTTGGGTTTTAGGTGAGAAGTCTTAAATTCTGCTACTTTTCTGGTTTCTCTTGAGTCAGGTATATAATGTAACTGCAGTCTGAATACTTGTGGATTACTCATGAATTTAATAGTGTATTTTCCCCTCCCCCTTCTCTGTCCCTTCTCTCTCCCCCTCTGTTTTTCTCTTTCCTTGCATGCCACCTGGATCTGCAGATGAAATTAGTGGGGACGGTAATATGTTTTCTAGTCTGTGTTACTAACGTGCAATATGCAGCTCTTATATCCGTATGCCACTTAATGCATATTTTCACTCATAAATTATATACAGATCTCAGTATTACAGTCTTTGGACTGTAACCAACAAATCTTGTACTTTACAGGCTGTGCAACTAACACTTTCTGCTAAACTGGAATTGAAAAGTCATATCCTAGTCCAAACACACAGGGACATGGTATTGCATGTGTTTGCAATGAGACTTTTGGCATGATGCAAAGATTTATAGGTTTGATTCAAATGGTTGTGTCACAGAATTTTTTTTCCTCAGTGGATGATATCAATGGATGTAACGTGAGAAACAAGTCTACTAAGCAATGCTTTAAAAGCGTGGCAGCTTCGGAGTGCTGTGTAGTCCTCTGTTGCTGCTTGCATAACAAGGAGCTGTAAAAGATGGATTAATGTTGATCGAGTAAATCAGCTATTAATCAGGCCTCAGCTACTCAAAATACTGATTTTACAGGCAGATTTTAATATTCTTCTTCAACACTTTGAAACTTACTACAAAATACTTTACTTTCCCAGACTTTCTGAGTCATTGTTTTTTTTGTTGGGTTTTTTTTTTATTTTATGGTTTAGGTTTGGTGGGGTTTGTTGTAGGTTGTTTTTTTTTTTTTTTTTTTTAGAAAATGCTGACGTATCCTCAGAGAACAAGGATTTTTTTTTTTTTTTCCTTTTGGCTTGTTTTTTTAAAAGATACTTTTAATTGTTTTTCTAAAGGATTCAATATTGGAAAAAATCAAACTGCTACTACTGATAGTGTATGTATTTTTGTTCATGTTAGTAAGAGGCGCTAAAAGAGCATAAAAAGCATTACGCAGAGGAAGGTGATAAGAAGAAATAGATTGATGTCTTATGGCCTTCCTCTCAGTAAAATGTAGAGGGAATGTGTAACTTTTCATCTCTTGTATCCTTTCAGATGAAATAGAAAGATGATGCTATGCCAATTTTCTTTCTTAAACATAAAAATTCAGAGGATGGATTTTTGGTCATAAATGCAGAAATTGTTTCAGATACTAGCCCTGCGTCATTTTTTGCTTTTAATTGGTACTTCTTTTATAAATTATGGGTCTGATAAATGGGACAAAAAGAAGTGAAAAGGGAAATTTCAAACAGGCGGTTAATATCATGGATTAGCTATTATAAATGTAGTACCCTAGGATGTGTTTTCTACCATTTAATGAATGCATTCAGATTTTGTAAAGCTCAAATTGGTTAATTTACCTTTAGAGCCAACACCATCTTTGTCCAAAAATAACTTATTTGATTTTTTTTCAATGTAGAAGAATCTCAGTTTACCAACAGGTGAAAAGGTTCAGTGCTGGCTTTAAAATGTGTTGAGAGAGCAGCAGTATTGAGCCTCAAAGACAGAATATCTTCTGGCATCTCTGCGTTGCTGCACTCTTTAGCTCTTGAGACTGATGTAACATATTCTTCTTTGTAAAGCAGCCTGGAGAGCCTTGCCTATCCATGTAGGTTTCGGAACATTTCTTATCAGTTGTAGATACAGGTTTAGCAAACTTGGTAGTAGTCTCTCAGTATATGACTCTAATTGTGGGGTAAAAGTTGCATGTTAGGGAGATCAGTTACCTTTGTTACAAAACAGTTGGAGCAGTTAACAATTAATTGTTTGAATTTTCATCTGATTCTCAGAAAAAATAGGAATTATTTTCTGAATTCTTATTGTGTGTTCCTCTCCAGAACATTAAATGTGTAACAACAAATATTAATTGCATACATTTAATTTATTTGGATTGGCTACTGAAGACTTTTTAGAGTCTTTCAGGACAGTTTGGGGCAATGTATCAAAATCATGTAAAGTGCTTTGTGGTGTTCTGATAATGCTTTTGTTAAATTAGAGAGATGGCCAAGCCAAACCACTTACCACATTTCCTAAGCTCTGTTCCGTTATCTATTTTGACAGATTTACTATTTTTAATGACTACTGTGACACCTGTTCTAGTTTCCAAACGTCTTAAATTCTTCCTGAATATATTTATAATATATTTTGTTCAGTCTCGTTTTTTCACAAAGATTAAAAACTCTCTGGTATCCTCAAGTACCACTTTGTAACAGTAACTCACGTGTACCACACTTTAAAATGTGTTACCACAACATTACAAGGAACCAGAGCAATCTATCTCCATCACATTTCTTTTGAATGGATGCATATTTTTTAGATCAAACTGGGAGTTATTTTCAACAAAAACATAAGTTATTAATGTCAGGAGGGAAAAACATACCAAGGAAGAGGTTAGTGCCTCTAATATACTGCCTGTTTAGAATCCTGCACTATCTTTAATTGAGTTATCATTAGATGACTCTGTTTTGCTGTATCCTGAATAGCAATTACCTAGGAAAAATTTAAATGCCATGGAATTTCCTGACTCTGTTTTTAGAAGACATGGTATAGTCCTACAGCAGATAGAAAAAAAAAAAAAACAACTTTAATGTTATTTAACTAGTTGGGAGTTAGGTTTGTGAAACTACATTTGCTTACTGAAGTGTGTTGAATTTCAAGGATGATAGGGCAACCTGTGATTTCCTAATTGTCAACTATTCAGTTAACCTGTAAATTAAGTCTCTGGTGTGTGTATGTGTATAACATTTAGGAGCCTTGCTTTGGTTTCAAAGTTGGCTCAAATTGTTTGGACTGGGGGCTGCTGCCGAAAGGGATCATCCCATCCTTCTTTCCATTCACTGTGGCTTTGTTGCATTCATCACTCAGAAACCATGGCTCTGGAAATGATGCCAGGGAGGTATAGAGAGCTATACATATGCTCCAGGGCAGATGCCTTTCAGAGGTAGCCCATTATGTGATCACCTGAACCCAACCATGAAAACTGCATACTGGATTTGGAATCACTCGATTTTGAGAACCTCTCTATGCATTTGAAATTGATGATGAGAATTTAACATAAGCCTTGAAGTGAAAAATTATCTTACTGTTGTGGACTCATTTTGTAATTCCTGGAGGAATTTTATCTGACTGTTAGGAAACAGAGGAAGTTCTGTAGCAAAAGAAGGACCTTCTCCACTTTAACCTGACACCATTTAAACCACTTTGAGGACAGATGATGTAAAAATTGTAAATTTTAAACAGAGGAAGAAATAGAATTCTGTCATGTTTCCAAAGATAGTGAGAACTGGCAATTGTCAAACACTATCCATGAGACATTGATTCTTGACAATATAACTGGTGGCGAACTTCCACTAAACAAGGAAAATCGAGACTAATGCAAGAAAAGAATGGGTGTGAGGTGGGAGTGTGACTTAAAAGATCTTTATGCTGTAGAAGGCTATGGAAAATAACTCGCCTTGCCCCACTGGCAGTAGCTAAATGCAGCCCTGGAACATCTTTACTGTCTGTGCTGCCCGTTTGACATTAAAAAAAACTAACAAAACTTATTATTCACATTTTATTGGAGGTAAAGCAGTTTAATCTGTTAATAATGTTTTCTACTTACTGCAATGGAATTTGATGTTTTAAAGATTTTCTTTTTCAGTTTAGACAGTTTCAGTTACAGAACTTGAATTTCTTTGAGTACAAATAAATCTTCTCGCTACTCCTTGTTGAATGTGTTTATCTCATGTAGTATAATTGGCACTGAGACCATTATCATGCCATAAATTATGCATGAGCAAGTTTTATGCTATTGTAAATGAGTCCCTGCAATGCTGAGGCTGGGGGTTGTGACATAGCCTCGACGAATTGGAGATACTGTGCTGGAGAATTGTTTTCATGTACTTTTCCCGAAACTCTTCAATTCCTCCCTTTACAGAGACAGATGACTATGCAGAGATAATAGATGAAGAAGATACTTATACAATGCCATCAAGTAAGTATGGTAGTTAACTTGGGAACTGTTTTATCCAAAGCCTTCTTTGCTTTAGCAGAACCTAAATCTTATATTTCAGCCTTAAGTAATCTCTGTGCAACGAAAATATTCTTTGTGATGTTGTGAAAACTCATAGATTCAGCATTTTTCAAGTTCCAAGTTTTGGAACAAATAAAACGTTTGCTGCGGCCAGTGGCTTCAAAGGAAATTATTTTCATGTCTTAAAATGCAGATTTATTAATTTTTCTTAATTGTATTCATGAACGCAATACTTGAAGAAAGAATGGATAAGATTTCTGTGATAAGAGCAAACAATTCAGAAAGCTTCTATGTATTGCTGCCTATGTGTGACACTTGCTCTAAGACAGATCTTGCTGCTCTTGAATTCCGTGATAAAGTAATCTGTACTACATGCAATTTTGTTAAAGATAAAAGACTTTGAGAACAAAACCAACAGTTCAAAGTTCTTCTATGTCTTCATCTTTGGGGTAAAAAAAAATAGGCATTAGCCACCCACCAGAATTTAGTCTTGTGGCCTATTTGAATTATAATATAATCCTAATCTGTCAAGGCTAACAAATGTAACTTTAGAGTCTACTTATTTGACGTGAAAATTTGTCTGCAAAATGATGGTTGCATTTTGACAGACAAGAATTTCTCTAGAAGTGGACAACCTGTAAAAACACTGGGCTTGATTAGTGTGATAGAGGACAAGGATGGTCCTAAATGGATGCTGTGTTCGGCTGAAGAGCCATGAGTCTGTGTAAGGATTTCTAGGGTTTACCATGTGACAGGAATGTTTCATGATCACTTCAGTGTTTACAACACAGTTTCCACTGCTGTGGAAAATGTTTGAAAAGCAAGAATATATGTTTTGAAAAACATATACATGTGAATATCTGTATTAGAAAAGCAAGAATATATGTTTTCCAGAAATAAACACTGTGTTTTGAATGTCTTGCAGCAAGTCACTACTTGATTCTACTAAAGAAATTGTAGGATCAAAAAATGCTGTGATAAACTATACCCTGTTTAATTTTTATATTTTTTTCCCTTTTTTTGGACATAACAACTTTGTCATTTTTTTCCCTAATATTTTCATTTAAATTCTCACAGAAGTAGTTACTTGTGGGCCCAGCCCTGAGTGATGCTAAACACTTAAGTATGCCTTCAATTCCAAGACCATGAGATGGGCTATCGAAGTGAATTCATTAAGTGCTTTGGTGGATTGAAGTGGACTCAAGTGTTCAGCTCTCAAAGGGCTGAGTCAGCAAAGCTCATGAGAACAGACCTGTGACTTCTGCTAATGTAAACTTAAAATTGCACCAATGTCTTTATTCATTTAAAAAAAAATGTTTTAAAATGTTTGTCCATGTCTTGATTTTAAAAAGCTATATCTAAGTAAGCATTTGATTTTTCTCTTAATTGCACTGCAGAAAGCTATGGAATAGATGAAGGTAACAGGAGACCTATTACCCATCCCTGTGTGCTTGCAATTTGGAGTGATGTGGATTTTTTAAGTTTACTATTCACTTTCATTTAATAAACATTATTTATTTATAGTTAAACCAGTTAGCTTTGGGATTTTAAAGAGGAAAATGCAGCACTTAAGTGAGAAAGGCATTTCTCACTTTGTTATCCAGCTCCAGATGACATTATTTCTGTAGTGTTAATGAAGTCAAAATCTTCAGTTATGAAGTCCTAAGCTGGTTGGTTATTCTTTTTTTTTTCTCTCTGAATAATCCAAGTAGAGGTGAAAACATATACTGTACATGCTTTTCTGCTGTTCCTGATTTTTTTTCCATGTCTGCTAGAAACGAAATTGCAAATGAAGTAATTCAATTGCAATTGATCAAATGTTTTGCTGAAGTACTGAGCCATTTTTTAAGTAATATTCTGAGTCCATTAATTAAACCATAAAGTTAACAAAATTGCATAACTCCACAAAGCATACCAATTTAATTTCAATTACACACTGGTAAGAGATGTAGTGCACTCAAAATTTTGCTATTTCATTTTATCTCTATTTGCCATGCTCTTGTTTCTGTATATTTTTTCTTGCAGTTACCTCTTTAAAAATTCTCTAGGCTCATTTGATGGTTCCAAGATCTAAAATACTACATAGTGGAGTTCTCTTAAACATCTAAGGGGATGTATGCTAAGACTGAATTTACTAACAGTGGTATTGCCAAGTCTATTTGTGTTGTCTTTTACTAGCTATGATTAAGAAGAATTCAGTTATGTTTATTGTATTAAAATAAGTAATGAACAATAGTTAATTAGCAAATTGGATTTCACAATTCCTTTTTCATTGCTTTGGTTTCAACATTTGTTTAAGAGGTTTCCACTGTGTGCACAGCATCTGTATAGGTTGGTGTGCAGCAAATGTTAATCTTAGTTATTCATATGTGAGACATTTGAGTGACTTTGTGTATTTTGTGGATTGTTTCTCTGCCCTTCATCAAAAATGTAATATTTTAAGTACATTATATTCTTATAGCGAGAGATTATGAAATTCAAAGGGAAAGGATTGAGCTGGGGCGCTGCATTGGTGAAGGACAGTTTGGAGATGTACATCAAGGAGTTTACATGAGTCCGGTAAGGCTCATTTCTGAAATAATAACAAACAACAAAACATTTCCAATTAAAAAATTAAATAAATATTCATTAGGTGTCTTGGTCTAAGTCTTCCAGAGCAAGTAAAATTGACTTTGTGATTTATTTAGTCAGCAAGCAGAGAATATTTCCCATGTTTCTGAGAAGTAAAAAGCTAGCTCCAGAGAAATTTTTCTCCCATCTGTATTTCTGGTTTGGTTTTGTTTGTGTGTGTGTGTGGTTGGTTGGTTGGTTGATTGGTTGGTATTTTGGGGTTTTTTTTGTTGCTCAGAAAAGGAATCAAAAGAGCCAAATAAATTAGGGCTGTACCAAAACCACTGGCTGAGATGGAATTAAAGCAGTTGCTTTTAAACCCAGCCATAGACTCTATTTTGACTGTGTCCAAACGTGGTGAGCACACATCCCTTTAGCCACACTCCCATGTTGAGTGTTCAGTACTTTAGAACCTTTTCCACATTTCTGGACACACAGTCTGACTTCAGGTTCAGCATTCAGTGTAAAAGCTGTCAACTGTGTCAGGGTAAGCTCATCTAACTTCTATGCTGAAACACAGAGAAGGCATTTTAGTCTGTTTTGCTGACAGAGCAGTAGCTTACAACAGAGGGACAATAATGTTAAACAAATGTGTCTTTCTCCAGCGACCATCTCACTGTATCTCCCACAAAGAAGCTTGTATGTTAATAAAGTTGCTGCTTTTTCCTGAAAGAAAAGATAAAAACACTTGGACACTGATCCAGCAAAACCCCAATGCACAAGAAGCACCTCAGTAAAATCAGTGAGATTGGCAAGATTTGTGTAATTTAAGATGACGCTCCTGTGTTTTTCTAGACTTGCAGCCACAAAGATTAAGATTGTGGTTTAAATGACTGAGAAATTAAGTTTGTCAGAAAAAGCAGGAGAAAGCTGTTAAGTTACTTTATTTCATCAGTTTCAAGCTTACAATAAACTAATTCTTCACATGTAACATTAGTATTTATTTCTCATTCAAAGAAAGTGTCTCAGTTTTCACTAGATGATGTCATCCATGTGAACAATAATTCGAACTTCAGACAAAATATTTCCTGAAAAGAGATGGTTAATGTCACCAGGTTAAATAAAATAATCTTTAATGCAATATTTAAGCAAATAAATAAGGATAAATGTTACCTATTTCATACAGCTTTGAAGTCTGTTCTGATACCTTAATTAGAAAAGCATGTGTGATATTAAGAGATTCTTGTTCTTCATTTAATCCTAAATTAATGGAAGTACTTGAAGAGTAACATTTCACTGATTTTGAAGCACAGTGAATAAATCTTGTGCTCTGTAAAACTGATTAACCCCCCCTTTTCTTAGGAACTGTTGTTTTGAAAGTCCTGTCTCTTCTTTTTCTTGAATTGGAAAACAGATTTTATTCAATCATCCTGTGTCTGATACAGGGTTTTTTAAATGGCAGCCTGCTGTTACCTTTTATTGATAAAACATTCACTAAGTTTTACACTTGAGTATGGGAGGGGAAAACAGAAAGCTAATATATTTTTATGTACTTGTCACAGTGTAACTTAAATTTTTGGAAGAAATCTTAAGATAGTAAAAAGAAGTAGCTGCAGTAATATCATAACATGTACATCAGGCCTTTCCTATATTCATCTTGCAAAATGTCTGAAGTCTTTGCAGGTTGCAGGCACTGAAACTCTTCTATTTGATAGTGCTGATTATGTGATGTTTCAAAAACTACTTGTAGCAACCAGTAGAGGGATTGGTCTGGCAGGCTTCAGTGGTCACATCCTGTGTTGATTATTGAATCCTGATTTCAGAAGAGTCTTGGTTTGCCACCAGTTACAGTCATTTTTGGTAATGTGTGTGTATGAAAAAATAATCAATAAGCCAACTTGAAGAGCAGTCTTAACTTGAAATAGACATTTAAGCCTCCAACGTGTAAATCCTGATAGCATTTGTCTATAAAAATAGATATAAAATAGAGCAAGCATGAGCAGACATGGGGCATAACTCTTCAACTATTACAGGCGTAAAAACCAAGCAGGTTCACATGCCAGCCCTGTAGCCTTCTGGGGAAGGTTCATCTGTAATATTCCCATTAAACTATGCACAGTTCCCAGTTTCCCAGTTGAAAGGAAGACATACTGGTCCTTGAGCAGGCCTATGCTGAACATAGAAGCTTAATTAAAAAAAAAAAAACCAAAACAAAAAACAAACGCTTCAGCTGCTTTCAACCTGTTAAGAACTTGTGCGAGTAACGTGATCTAAACACTGCACGGATTACAGGACAAGGGGCAATGGGTTTAAACTGGCAGAGGGAAGATTTAGACTAGATGTTAGGAGGAAGTTCTTTCCAGTGAGGGTGGTGAGGCACTGGCACAGGTTGCCCAGGGAGGTTGTGGCTGCTCCCTCCCTGGAGGTGTTCAAGGCCAGGTTGGATGAGGCCTTGAGTAACCTGTGCTAGTGGGAGGTGTCCCTGCCTATGGGAGGGGGTTGGAACTAGATGATCCTTGAGGTCTCCTTCCAACCTTACCATTCTATGATTCTATTAAGTAAGTCTTAGGTACATTAGATGTTGGTGTTGTATTGCTAATAACATTTCAGTTATTAGCAATTTTTCTCTAAAGTAGTTTTGCTGGAGTTTAAGGGGCATAGTTTTTGACAGGCTGTGTTTCAGTTGTTTCTCAATAATGTCTTTTCAGGAAAATCCAGCTATGGCTGTTGCAATCAAAACGTGTAAAAACTGCACCTCAGACAGTGTTAGAGAAAAATTCTTACAAGAAGCCTGTAAGTATTAAAATACTTTGAGGTAGCTTCTGTAACTGATCCTTGCAAAGACTGCAGCCATCTGTGCCAGAACCTTCTGATGCTAATGCAAATCTTTTCTTAACATACAACATGACCTTTTCTTCTCCTGCAATATGTACTGGGAAGATTCTTTGCATTCTTGCATTGCCAACGTATATGGTTGTGTGTGGGTGCTTTAGTTTTCTAAATTCAATGGTGACATCTAAATCCTGTCAGGCTTCAGAACCAGTTTGGGGATGTTAGACACCTGATCCTCTATTTTCGTTCTCCTTACTGAATTAAAAAAGACATAGCACTTGTTTCAGTGTATCACTTCAGAAGGTCAGGTGGTTGGTTTTGTTAACAGGGGTGCTAAAAATGTGAATCCAAGATAAAAAGTTATGCTAGAACAAACCACTTCTATAAATAATTACCCACAATACTTCATTCTCCAAATGGTACATTCCATACCTAGAGGAAGGCTTTTCATTGAGATGAATGCTGATATCTTCTGTAAGAAAGTTGTAGTTACTAATTTCTCTACTTGTGGGATTTTTAAGCAATTAAGATCTGAGACTTAGGCCTTTATTTCTGCCTATTATCTTCTGCTATTGTATGTTTATAAATCGCGTTAAGATATCTTAAGTTATGTGATTATGGCCTGATGTTACAGTATACTTTTATTAACTATTTCTTTGTTCAAAGATTTTTCTGATTGTTTAAAAAAATCTGTGTTCATAGTTAAGGGTTTCTTATTTTAGGATGTCAGATTTTTCTTAAATTATTGTAATTTTTTCCACTACATTTCCAGCTGTTGTAAATACCATTGCTTATAGTGGTAACTTAGCAGTAAAGGTAGGCTACTGCCTCTTAACAACAAAGAAAACAATTAGTGAATGCTCCTTATTACGCTTTGAGCTTGACAGATTAGGAAATGCCAACTGAGTAGACAAATAAGGCTTTTCAATTTTGATTTAATACTTTTACCATTTCTTCTTTTGTTTTTGGCTTTTTTTTTCCTGTTTTTTCTGTTTGTTTGGTTTTTTTTAATTCTAATTCCCATCTCTTCTGTTGTTTTTGTTCAGATTGCAAACTCTCAGAACATTTTGCCTCCCTAGTTTTTAAGAGCAGTCTTCAAAAGGAGCAAATCAAGTATCTGGAGAGGCAGAGTTGTTTATTTCACTGAAATAAGAAATTTATTTAAATACTAGGAATATTAAAATATTCTTGGGCTTTAGAAGTTTGCTTGTGGTGGATTTTTCAATGCTGAAAATACTTACTGTTGATTCTTGCAAAGGTGATCCCCTCAAAATAACAAATTGTTGGAAGAAAATGTTTTCATGAGCATCACTTTCATCTTGATTCCTGTCTGCTTTTGCATAGCAGTGTATTGCTATTAGTACAGTTGTGTGTGCTACAATACAAAGCACCTGCTTTGGGGAGATTTTCATTTATCTTCCACTAGCTTTTTTTTTTTTTAAAAAACTGTTCCTTTCTGCAAGTAGTTCATTCCCCTTACCTCTAGAATGTGGATGGCAGAATGATGTAACAACTCTGCTACCTGTCTAAGATTATGAGTTTGTCAGCTAACATTAATTGAATTAATTTGTGGGAAGTACTTTTCCAACAATGGAGTATTTTCTGTTTAAAACTGGGCAAGACTCTATGATATAAAACTGTTTGGGTTAATTGCCTTTCCTTTGCTTTGATAATTAAGTCTCTGTCTCATTTTTACATCAATGAAACAACGTTCTCATGTTACAACAACATTGTAAATGGTAATTGAGTTTGATATAGCATAAGAAAATCCTAAAGCTAAACAACTGGGGACTCTTTGGAATACATACTTTATTTACCAATAAAGACTGTAGTATTACCACTGTGTTGAGATAAACTAGTTTAGCCATGCATAATTTTTCAGGGTGTCCCAAAATAGCTTCCCTCTCTGAAATTCCATGTACCTGAAAAGGAAAGAGGGAAATTAAATTAATTGGGAATGTAGCTTCACTTCTGTGTAGCATTTTAATAGTTGTCATGGCCTGTTTGACATTTCACCACATTATTTATTCCTTTTTATTAATGCATCAAGCTGTGTCATTGACAGAGATCTTTGTTTTACTGGTCTTTTTCTCCATTATTCATAACACATTAATATTTTAAAGAACACATTATCTTAAGTTTGCCCATGTAAGGTTCTTTGCAGAAAAATACATTATTGAACTACTATAAACAGCAGTCTTATAAACAGCAGGGTCCAAGGATTTTTCTTGTAAACCACTGACATGTTTCTTTTGCTTTCAGTAACAATGCGTCAGTTTGATCATCCTCACATCGTGAAGCTCATTGGAGTTATCACAGAAAATCCAGTCTGGATAATCATGGAACTCTGTACACTAGGAGAGGTATGAAATTTTCTTGTGCAGGTCTGGTCTTCTATTTAAGCTCATAGATACCTTTACAAAAGACTGAAAATATCACCTCTTGGTAGTAATGCAAAGGCACTCCCCTCAAATGAGGTATTATCCTTGTGTGTAGAATTATGGAGTCAGAAAGAGGAGTGGCAATATTTGACCTGACTCCTCCACTGAGAGAACTGCATCAGCTCATACCAAAGCGATTTAGTCATGGTTTTCAGAGAATTCAATTGCTGCTCCAGAGTGAGAGCATGACCTGTGTCAAGATAATGATAATGTGGTGTCATTTAAACAGCATTTGCGAACATTCTTTCTAAAAGTGAAATTATGTGGTACATTCTATATTCTTCTGGGTGATACTGCTTTTACCCTTGGAAAACTGAGTTTCTTTTGGGCTTCGCAGCAGAACTCTGGATAAGGTGATTTTCCTCATTAAATCTTTTGGGTGCATGATTAAAAAAAATTACACCACAGTTTTATCATAGAGTTGTTTCCTTTGAGCCACTTCTTTCTGAATGTGTGAGCTGAAGTAGTATTTAATACTGAATTGCAAGACAGTCATTGAAATTACCAGACTGCAGTAGGTTGTTCAAGTTAAAAACACAAAGGAGAGGACAAAAAAAACCTGCAGTTGAGAATTCATTTATTCATGTTTTGTCAAAAAATCACAGATTTCCTTTCCAGTGCTCAAGTCACTTTCCAAAGCCGCCTTTTAATTTATAAGGAGCGCAGTGCTGTCGTTCTTAAGACCAGGTCAGGTCCTTGTACCTGGAATATAGCTGATAAAAATATTTCATTGGTGCCGACTACCATGACCTCTTAATACGGTTGTTTTAGCAAATATAGATTGAAATTGAGGTTCCAAAACAATACTAATGGGTTTGGGTTGGACACATACTCTTTTGTTCTGAAATTGTTTAGGCCAAAAACTTGTGCAGTTCTAAAGGGAAGAATACATGAAGTCCTGGAGTGCTTTACTCTGGAGCAACAGTAGCATATGCTCTGAGTCTTCTTCGAAAGGAGCCTGGAAACAATGCGCAAACTGTTGGGGTTTTGTTTGATAACCAGCTTTGGCCAGAAAAAAAACCTACTTGAATTTAACCCAGAGTCAAATTTCTTGATGGCCAGTGTTTTTCTTTCCTCATCCAGTCTTAAATGAAGGCACAACCATTGATACTTGTGTAAACTTAGCAATTTAAGACATGCCTTGTTCAGGTTTGTTTGTGGGCTTGTACTTGGTTATTTTCATACTAACTTCTTCCTATTTTTTCCTTCTTTGTGCAAAAAGTTGAGATCGTTTTTGCAAGTAAGAAAATACAGCTTGGATCTGGCCTCTCTGATACTCTATGCTTACCAACTTAGCACAGCGCTTGCCTACTTAGAGAGCAAAAGATTTGTACATAGGTAAGATTTTACACAGATACATCTCTACAGATATATTTTTATATGTAACTACGTTAAGTTTTAGAGAATGTGAGGTATGCTCGATTACCATAAGTCAGCTGGCAGTATTCTGGCAGGTAGATGTGTTTGCTGAAGTGAAGACAAGCACGACACATAGTTGGACTCTTTCAAGCTTTCCCATTGTTTTTTCTTTTCTGCGAGTTAGGATGAATGTGTGGCAGCAATACTTTGAAACTCCTAAACCCCACTTACCCGCTTTATGTCAGTCTCCCTAATTCGAATGTCATTTTTCCAGAGGCTGCCACTAAAATTAAACCCTTTTCAAGAGTGACACCTGCTGGCCCACTCCTCGACTGACTCGGGGATGGTGCTGGATTTTACTCAGAAGAGGTTTGAGCTGAGTTACTATTTTCTGGTTAGAATATTTTTTTTTTAAAGCTGTGAGTCACCTCTAGTCTTCCAAAAGCAAAACAAGATGCAGCCAGCCTCTGAAATAAAGAACAAGGGAAGAAAAATATTTATAATATTAAGGTACTTGCTTAACCAGAGGGTGAACCTAAATATCCTTCTATGTGTGTTAGGAATTTTATTCCCTTTTGAGGGAGAAAAGACTGGTTTTAGCCTCCTATTGTATGCAATTTGAAGTCCACAGTACTCCCATTATCATGGATCATTTAGTTTTGAACTTGAGTGTTTTATTAGCATTTAAATACTTTGTGTTCAAATTGTGCGTGTGTGTTGCATCTATTGTAGATACAAACACTGATATGCAAGTGTGAGCTATGTATAAATACATAGGTATGTAGATGAAAAGATTTTTAGAGCAGACCCTTATGCCTACTGCAGATACTTGAATTTTGGCCAAGTAGGTGTTTATTTTAACTAGCAATAAAATCTGAAAATATAAGCTATTCATGCTGGAATGGGAGGCAGTAACACTGCTCCATTTGCTGTGCATCACTGCTCCAAGCTAAATCTGTCAATACTGAGTCAGGCCTGCTGAAAGCCAGAATCAACAGACACATAAGGAGATTTGTCTCACCTGGGAAGCTGCAAGAGAAAAATGCTATAATTCCAGTGGTATCACTAAAAAACAAGCTCCTTACTAGGAAGCATCTTACAGGTCTGGTATATTAAACCAATTCCTTACCTTTGCAGTATCAGGAGGCAGATTTTCTTCTTCCCATCAATTTTAATTGCCAAAAATTGTTAACCTCTGATGCTTAAATAGATCTGATGCTGACATTGATGGTCTTCCAGAAGACAGTTACTACTTGTAAGGATCAAATGTACTGCAGCATTTTTGCAGCAGCAAATTACTGCAGCATTTTCTCTTAGAATCAGAAGAGAAATGTAGTTGTATTTTTCTGTACATAAGCACCCAAATCATGACTGGAAAAACAGTTCAGTTGTCCTGAAGGCATTTATTACTGGTGGGTTTTAATAATTTTTTTCCAAGTTAAATTTCATGAAGTTTTCAAAGGACTAGAAATGATGCTCCCTCTCTTTGGCAGGGACATTGCTGCTAGAAATGTGCTGGTGTCTGCCACTGACTGTGTGAAGTTAGGTGACTTTGGTTTATCCCGATACATGGAAGACAGTACTTACTATAAAGGTAAGTTGACCCTCTAGGTCCTTCTTGCAGACCAGTCAGAGCACAATTGCTTCTTCCATTACTGAGTTTGCCATCCAAATGAATTAACCAGATTCTCTTGGCTTAACTGTTGTATCTGTGTAAAAAAGCAAGCTATTCCACAGTGCAGTAGATATCAGTGAATTTCTGCATATGTGCTTAAGAAGAATCATAAAGTCTGGTTTAAGTTTCCAAAAGTAGAAGGTTCATGTGTAGGTAGAATTCCACTTTTTATGAGCAAACTTATAGTGCCTTCTTCAACATTTTAGAACACTATCCACATTCAAAGCCTGTTTGAGATAGTAACAATGCATACATAGGTAGTGTACGATGAATTTGAGGTTACCTACAGTTAATTTTGGGTTCGTGCTGTCATGGTGGTGCTGCGTACTTTAGATACCACTGGACTAGGGAGGTTCAGTACAAAAATATCTTGGAAGTCTATTGTTGTCCCCCATTTTGGATCTTTAGTTCCAGGAGCTCTGTGAGGTGTCCTGCAGGGAAATAGAGCAGGAGAACAAAGGTTGCAGAGGGTACCAAACAGTAGGATTTAAAATCAGGCGTATTTTTTTAAACCATGTATCTATAAATCTAGTCTTCAATCTGTTTCTAGTTTCAGTCGTATGTTTTAAAATATTCTTAGTTATACCCCTATACTCCATTCTTTTTCCACATTTCATTAGTCTTGTATCACTTGGAACCATCATTTTAGTTACTGAGAGGAGAGCAGGAATACTTTTGACACAATCATTTCTAGCTGTGCTTTTGGGAGGTTTGATGTTGGCAGGTTTGGGGCATTATTTTGGGCTTTGTTGCCTCTCTTCTGTTTTATATAAGACTGAACAACCTACCCTTTTTTAATTACTCATTCGAGAACACCTACTTCCTTGTTGAGATTTTGTGACAGTTTCAATTCTGTTGCCAACACCTTAACTGCAGTAGCTGCGTCTTGAGATAATTATTGTAAAACTTGGAAGAACTCGATATTTAGGCAGAGAGAGGACTACCAGTAGAACTGGTCAGATGATGCAGAAATATCTTGTACAGAATTTATCCGAAGTACTTCACCAGAGATGGGGTTTGCTTATAAATTACTTCTGTGAGACCAAAGTCTGTTTGAGCTCAGCAGTAGGAGTAACAACAGCCTGCCTGGCCTCGCCTTCCCTGCAGCATCCAAAGGAAAATTACCGATCAAATGGATGGCTCCAGAGTCAATCAACTTCCGACGGTTTACCTCAGCTAGCGATGTGTGGATGTTTGGTAAGTGAGCACCAAATGGTGGGGAAGTTTAATATTTCCTGTTGGGGAAGCTTAATGTTTTGTTTTAACTACTGGAAGTGAGTGATTGCCAGATATTTGACAGTATTTTTACTGTGTTTTCTGAAAACCTGGTTTCTGCCAGTACATTTTCTGTCTCTTGTTTTTCTTTAAGCCTAAAATTTCACATGCCTTTTTGCCTACAGTAAGATGCTGACAGAAATAAAAGTACAGGGAAATGAAGTCATAGTCATAATGGAGGTGATATTTTTTTACTCTGGTTTTCCCTCTGATTTCATTACAGCATTGTTATTTGCCATTTCAATTTTACATTTCCCCTTTTATGGCGATTTGTTTGCTTCCTTGCTTAATGCCTACATGATGTCCTATTTGCTGATATTTATTGTTAGATTCCAAATTAATTTGTGTTTCATAGCTCCTGATAGTGTACAAAATATGATCAGAAGCTGAGTAAAAATATATGAAAATGAGAATATCCCGAAGCTGCCTTCTTTTTTTTTTTTTTTTTTTTTTCCACTGAAATATGTAAGTTTCTCTAAGAAACTGATTACTTATGTTCAAACTATCCAGACTGGTATGGGCAGACAGAACAAAAAAAGGCTTTGTAAAAGAACAACGATGATGAGACTTGAAATAAGAGCAAGACAATCAAGTACAAGTCCACCTCCTTTAAAAATGAAATTTCAATTCTTAATTTTTAAGTGAAGGATACATGAATTTTATCAGGTTTATAATAGTCTGAAGAAAACTCTAGTGCAGTTAGACAAGTGAAATCTATGGAAGATCCCTGACCAATCCTAAACCGACAGACCATTTTTGCCTTGTACTTTTAACATAGTTTCAACAGAAACTGTTTTATTACATAGCTTCAGCATGAAAAATTTGGACCAATGCCAGCATTAAAACACCCTCAAAGTGAAAATGCACTTTACATGTCGAAACAAGCCAGGTGGAACTAGTCAAAGGGAAAAGCAAACACAGTAGATTTGAATATGAGCAACCATTCTGATTTGCAGAGGGTGAAAAGATAGATAAATGTGCAGCTAGGCTGCAGTGAGCCAGCTGTGGGTCATGCTTCCTCATAAACAGTTCAGCTTGCTGCTGCGTGTGTGATCCTGCTGCGCATCACTACTCTGCTGCCAGCTGGTAAGTTGGTGCTCCTTCCCTGGCTATCTGCTTCAGAACTTGCATTCTTTTGCTGTACAAAACTGGGATTTGTTTCTTCTGTTGTTTGCTCACACTGAGGAGCATTCGGATTTTTGTGTTTCTTAGGTGTGTGTATGTGGGAGATCCTAATGCACGGGGTAAAGCCCTTCCAGGGAGTGAAGAACAATGATGTGATTGGGCGAATTGAGAACGGTGAGCGGCTCCCAATGCCTCCAAACTGCCCTCCTACCCTCTACAGCCTTATGACCAAGTGCTGGGCATACGACCCTAGTAGACGACCCAGGTTTACTGAACTTAAAGCACAGCTCAGGTAGGGTTATACTTCTGAAAGGTCATTTCCTTGTTCAAAAGTATTTATTTCTGCAGTATCTTCTGTTACGGTGTTTTCTTTCTCTGGAAAATGCAACACACAGTGTACTAAGTTTTCTGAGGAGCAGGGTCTTCTGGAAATCCTGACCTTATCTGGTGGAGAAAATGAGATTAGCCAATAAATCCAAATAACTGGAAGTATGAATCAGCTTCTTTTTCTCCCAAGAAAAACTCCCGGTTTTACTGGTCATTTATTTTTTGCAATTTTAGCCGCATGTGCTACAATCCCTGGGGAGGGGAATAGAAAGAGTTTAGAGTGATTACCTAGGCAAACATGCAGTGTATAATTTGGGGGTAGAAATATGCACTTTCTTAAATGAGCTATTAGGTGAGTACTGTTGAAAGTTATTTTCATAACATTTAGCACACCAGTTGCCCTCTGGCAGCTGTGTCTGTGCAATTGCAGAGCTTGCAATGAATGCAGCATCATTAACTGGGAATTCTTTTGCCCTTTTTAAGCCAGGGTATCAACTACCTTATGTTTATCTTGGAATAAATGCGAGCACACACTTTCAAGATGGCTCTAAATTCACACACCCCAGTTTATCCTGCAGTAGTTTATTCTAGTGTCCATCTCTCTATGTCACCAGCCACAAAATGGGAGTTATATTTAAACTGTGAAGCATTACTGAAATACTGTGGAGACGCATTTGATATTTGTGACTGTTTTGGGGATTTTCTGAGTGCTCAGCATCTGTCTTGCCTTAGTCAGTGGAAGCTTCAAACAATATGTAGGTGTTGTACGTTGTTGGATTTGTTGTTACTCATTGCCAAATTCTTCAGTTTTATGTCTTGTTTGAAAGTGGCATGTTTTATTTTCATAATATTTTGTGCTGTGTTGATGAATGTTCATGGTATGAGATAATTCACAGGTGGTTAAAATAAAGGACAGTTTAAATGTAATTATCATGCTGTTTCAGAGTTGTTGTATAGATAACTTGGCTACCTTGAAACTTTTTCCTGTTTTTTAAAATTTCATACAATTCCACCGTCTGTTACTTGGGTGCTGCTGTGCAGGCTAGAGGAAGACATAGCCCTTCTCATAAATAACACACTGTCCTACTGACCGTGTGCAGTTAACCACAAAGGAGGGAATGGTAGGGCTGCATAGGGACTGCAGGGAAAATATAGGACACAGTTGTGCCATTTGGGTTATAGGAGGAAATTGACAACTGCCTTGCTTTTTCCTTCTTTTTCACTCTGCAAGAATAGGTTTTTTGGTTTTGTTTTTTTTTTTTAATTTGCAATCAGATTGTATGTATAGCTTACAGCTGGCTTATATAGACTAGAATGAAGCACTAAAAAATCTGACTAGGTAGGTGGCTTTGGTGTGTAAACCCAAACAGAAAGAGTATCTCACCAGCAAAGGAAAAGGATGAGTAACTCCAGACTAAAATTGTGTGAAATAAATGTAGGTTGTATGCAGAGAGTGAAGTCAGCGACACGTAGAACAGCCCAAGTCTGGAGAGGGAGAAGGTGAGAAAAGTGAAAGATAATGGAACTATGTTGCTAGATAAACAGTATAGACTAGTGTCCAAGAGCCTGACTCTGCTCAGGAATGCACAGCCAGAGGGAGAGAACCAACACTCATAATGTGCAGCAAGGCAAGTTACCAATTACAAATCAGAATGTTTCCCACTGTTTGTGGATAAGCTCTGAAACAGGTTGCCCAGAAAGGCTCTAGAATTTCCACACTTAGGAGACTTTTCAAACCTTGGCTGGAAAAGACTGAACAACCTGGCCTTGCCATGTATGGAGCCCATCTTTACCAGGAGGTTGGACTGAAGATAACCACAAGACCCTTCCAGCCTAAACATGTTTCTGGTTCTAGATAAAGAATGCACCAATGGAAGTGTTTTTTATTGCTCCTCTAATCATGCTGGGAGATCCAAAGCTTTTTTTTTTTTTTTTTTTTTTTTTTTTCCAGAGAACAACATCTGTCTCAGGGCCACAGAAATGCTGAAATCTAGTTTTTACTCTTCTCAGCAAAGCAGACAGCTTTCTGCCACTCCAAACTGCTAAGCTTTATCTCCTGAAGTTAGCGCTTCTTTGAAATTGCTCACAGAATCAAACTCTCATTGGAAAGGTTCCCAATTCCCTTGCGATGAGGCAATCTCAGGCAGCTAGGAAAGATTGTGTTTCAAAACTCAAATTCCCATGAACTTGCAAAAACAAGCATTTCCCTGGTGGCCTTTTCTGCGTGGTGTTGCTGCTGCTTGATCTGGACCCTATCCAGGGTAGTCTTTTCAAGCTGAGAGCGGACTAGTTATTTGAAGCCAGTGATACAGGACTGCAGCATTCCTCTGCTTTAATGAGAAAAGGTCTCTGGCTTTGGGGAAAAAAAAAAAATTTCTCCATCTAAAATAGCAGTGATGGTAGCAGCCTAAGCGTTTTATGTGTCCTCTGATATTCAATGCTTTTCCCATTTCATAGTCACACCTGCTTTGCACAAACTTCGTGCAGCTGCTTGTGGGACACAGAGATGCTGATTCTGTAGAACTTAAGTACTGTTGTTATGGTAGTAATAACGCTTTATGTTTTGTATCATTTGGGCTGTCTGAAGTGCTTGGGGTGAGTTAGTATTCACAGCACAGAAATGAAGGGGTAAGGGGTGAGTTGTGGATTTCCAAATGTAATTCCTCCTTGCATCCTACCTTTTTTTTCAGTTTGGGGTGGGGTGGAGCATGAAAGTGAGATTAAGTTGAAAAAGTGAATTGCTGCTCCTGTGATTCTGTCACCGACTGGGCCAGAATTAGAATCTGGCATATTTTAATCAAGAAGCATGTGTTGTCACCTTGCTGATTTTGTGTAGATGAGATCTGCAGCCTTGCACTACCTGGTGAAGAATATAAAAAGCCCTTTGCAAAGTGTCGGTGTACCCAGGTCATGCAGCATCATTTTTACACTATGTCAATGTCCCCAAGTCATGCAACATCATTTTTACAATATTTCTCCCTGTAATGGTTCCTGGTCACTTACTAGAACCCATATACTCACTATACTGTATTTGCACACTCACTTTAACCATAGACTATGTCATATAGAATCACAGAAAGACTCGGGTTGGAAAAGACGTGTGTATTACTCAGTTTCATTTATTCTTTGCTACATTCAACAAGCTTCAGGTGTGTATTCCTAAGGTAGCCCCTGGATATCCACAGGCTGTCTTATGAGTCGGCTCCCTGGCTTGGGCTTGTGAGCTGTGATGCTCCAAGTATCCCTTTGGTTGGTAATTCTGTTGAAACTCAGGGGGTTTACATTGGAGGTTAAGTTGGGTTTTAATTTTGAGCTTTCAAATTAATGTAATTGCATGAAATGGTCACCACATCATGCAACAAATTTTATCTAAAGAACTTACCACTGACTCTCTTCTGAAAATGGCCAAATAAACCACATTTGTATGGTTATTGTGCAGGAGTGTCACTCTGGCCCTCTGTTGGTCACTGCTGAAGAAGCACAGGTTTTAAAAGAGTGGGTGAGCCCTCCAGCATCCTAGGGCTGCAGGNGGGGGGGAAAAAGTTAGTTTGTGCTTTTGAAGTCTGTTTCTGTGACAAGTGATATAATTAATTGTTGAGAACTGGTCTTGAGCCTTTTTGTGACTGTATTTGATGTAGCTCCTGAAATGTTACTTCTGAATTAAATCAAGCTGGTACGGCTGAGGGCAATTTGAGTCGTCTCCTTTGGTGGCACCTCATCAGAAATACTTGTATGGTGGTGCTGCATAATAGAAAAATGTATGGTAGAGGCTGCAAAATACTTTGTTAGCTATTTCCTCTTTGACAGTGACTATAAGCTGTAATCCATAGGAAAGCACTTTTAAATTAGGCCAGTATGCAAGAACCATGTTTAGCAGCATTCATGCATTTTTGGTGTCCGGAGACCACAAGAAACACTGCTTTGCTTTGAAATGTAAGCATACATTTTAGTATTTCAGATAATCCTGCACTGAAGCTCCCAGAAAACATCTGCCTTTCAGCATCACACACCAATATCAGTAAAAGGATTTTCTGTAAATGAGTGAAGTTTATCAATTATGCAAATATATAACAGTTAAGATTTTTCCTCAGACTTTATCTAGCCAAGATGAGTTAAATTTGTCTGTGCTACTTCAAGTCCATTTCCCTAGCAAGTGCTAGGGAAACCATATGAATAGAAATCCTTCTCTACTTGCTCCCCTTTGCTGCTAAAAATATGTGCAGTTTGGGAAAATATGCCTAGATCTGACTTTCTTGACCTTCTGCAAATTTTAATAAAGTGCTCAGAATACTTGAGCAGCTGCACTGAGAAAAGGTCAAAATTAACTCTTGGCATGCATTTACTCCAGCTATGTATTAGTTTTCCCTTTGTCAAAACAAAGACATTTCTGTGAGCTATTTATGTTCTTTCTGTGTTTTTTTTTTCCTAGTAGTGCTTCTCTGAGGCATTTCTGTTTTGTATTCTTGTCAGCAGTATTCAAGGGCATCCAAGTACAAATTTTGCTGCAGCTGATCAGCCTTTGACCAGACTAGTTACAGGGTTGCTGGGGAAAGGACTTCCTGATGGCACAGGCAATGAAAGAGCAGAGTGGGCTGAATTAAAGTTGTAAGGCAAAAAAAGCTGAGCCTGTGTTATGAAAAACAAGTAATTTCAGTAGAAATTTGTCTTTTCCAGTGATAAGATTGAAGTTAATGGTATTGTATTGAATACCACAACGCCACAGATGAAATGGCTTTGATATCAAGGCAGAGAGGTTTTGATGTTTCCTTCCTTTTTATGGAAAAACAGGGCTGGGCTGTGACAAATTATGCTCACTGTCAATAAGCCATCTCTAAATTTAGTCAGCTGTTTTTAGCAGACTCCAGTTCCATTCTTGTGCTCAAATAAGAGCAACTGCTCTATCAACAGCTTTGTTAAAAATCTGTATTTTATTCATGCAATGCAATATCTGAGAGGATTTTTTTGTGTGTGTGCTGTTTTGTTGTGTTTTTTTTAATTTTTGAGGTATTTCTTGATTATCATCGTGGTTCATGGCTATGGATGTATGTTGGCTGGTTTCTCATGCTACATAGAAGTGCATGATGAATGCCTGAAGTCTGACTTAGCTTTAGTGTGGTTTCGCTAGTTCTTCTGGGCTTCAATAGGGAATGTTGCATTTTCCTTATTCTGAAGGAAGGGAGAGAGAAAATACTGAGTTTATCTTTTCAGCTTTCTCCATTGGGCTCTTGCTGTGTTTCTGTGGTAGTTACATTAGGATAACTTTTGCAAATAACTTGTCTGATACTGTTTTTGTTCCACATTCTCGTGTTACTTCAGCAATGATGGATTGGAATTGCAGCAATAGTTATAAACTTGGTTTAGTTGCAGCGAGACGAGATGACTTCTCTGCTTCTTAGAAGTGGCATAGATTTTGTTTTGTTTCGTTTTGTTTTTGATTTTGGGTTGGTTGGGTTTTTTTTGGCTGAGTAAGGAAAAACAAAGTTTTTGTCTCCAACCAAGCAGGAGTTTATTCCTGAAATAAGCAGAAACGTTCCAAGATTAGAATAGATTGCTGGAGTTGATCTCATCCTCTGCATGAGTAATTCTGGGTGGTTATTCAGCAGACGGAACAGGAGACTATAAACTCAGAACCTAGCTTTGTTTCTGAAAACTCTTGAGTGATAAAGACACTGGAATAGCTGCTTTACAGGATTATCTTTACACTGGGGACAGTGATAATGTAAATTACCTGCCCTACTCACATCTCCAGACTATCCATGTAGCATGCAGCTCCAGCAAATTTGCAGCTCCTGATTTCAAAGCTCCGTTCTGAGTATTTTTTCAAATGGCAAATATCCAACATTAATAATCCACATAGCAGAACTGGGAGGAGGCTGCTGTGAGGCAGCAGTATCACGTTGAACTTCAAACAGTCTTTTTAATAGTCAGAACGGTGGTAAGTAGCGAACTGGTTTTACTACTGTCTTGTACTTTGCTAAAAATGTAGCCTTTTGACCTGAATGTTTAGAAGCTGAATGAATAATGTCAGATCTTTCTGGTTTGCTAACTTAGTTTGCTGAATGTGTTCCTAGTTAGACTAAATTGTGAGAACTAAAGGCATAGTATTTACAATGGGTTTTGACTGCTTCACGTCCCAGTGATCTGAAGCTCTGTTGAGTTTCAGTAAAGAATATTTTCCATTTGTTTTGAACTTTTGCAGCATTTCAGTAGAATATTTTCTTGTGAAAAACAAGTTCTCGTGCTAGTAAGTGCTCAGTTTGTCTTGAGGATTTCTCTTTGCAATTATACTTCAAAATAACTGTTAACATGTGCAAAAAATAATTGTGCAAGATCAACCACACCTTTCTAAAAACTCGGTTCTGCTTCTGTTAAAGCATGCTGGTAATCCTACAGAAGTATTTACTTCTTCATGATACCGGTTTTGGGAAACCCTACCAGTACAAGTGAAAGAAGTTTGTGTTTTGGTGCTCCATCGCTTTGTTAAATAGTGTTAGTCTGAAAAATGTGAGACCTCTGAAGAGAGATTTGCTGCAGTTTTACTTAAATATGACATGTTTTTCTTAGCACAATACTGGAGGAAGAGAAGCTGCAGCAAGAAGAACGAATGAGAATGGAATCCAGGCGACAAGTCACAGTATCCTGGGACTCAGGAGGATCAGATGAAGCTCCTCCCAAGGTATCTAAGACTGCAAATTGTGTGTGTTTAAGAAACAAACAAAACCCACAATTTTTATTTCAATTACTTCTTCAAAACCTCTTTTAACAGGTTGGTTCAAACAAGGCATTCTGGCTAATTTGTCATCATCTGCTAGTACTTGTCTGAAATGATTCAGCTCTACTTCAGCTGTTATTAGAACTGATCTATGCTGTAATGTCATGCTAAGGATTTTCTGTTTCTTGTTGGTTTAACTTGCAAGAGACTACCCTAGTTGCGGCAAAACTGTTTCTTGACCTTTTCTTCTTTGTAGCACTCCTGTGAAACGTTAGCTAGTGAGTTCTCAAGCCAGCATGAAGTTTATTTATAACACATGAGTGAGAGGATAGGAATCAGCTAATTGCATTTTCCCTCTTCTGGACAAAAAATTGGGGGTTTGCTTCCAAGGACTGTGTGTGTTTTAGTTTACACTTGATTTTGTTTCATGACATGTCTGTCCTGTTTGGATGTCGCTGATGTGTTCTGCAGCTGCAATAGCCTAACCTCACCAGTTGCTGAGCATTCCCTT
Organism: Ramphastos sulfuratus; assembly: GCA_013399055.1. Lineage (NCBI taxonomy): Eukaryota > Metazoa > Chordata > Aves > Piciformes > Ramphastidae > Ramphastos > Ramphastos sulfuratus. The sequence goes on along the minus strand of WBNM01011714.1, from coordinate 34,404 downwards.
CTCTGAATAACTTGTCATTGAAGTTGTTTTGCACTTTGAAGGATCATGCCTGTGTTTTGAAGAACTTAATTTTGTGCAGTCACCACTGTAATGTGGAATATTATCTGCACATTGATCAGTTTGTGATTATCCCCTGTAGCTGTATATTCAAGCTAAGCTCTGGTGCTGCTAAGGATTTCATAGCACTCGTGTGGCACATTCTGGAGCACATACTCCTGGTAGTCAGGAAGACAATACCTTTTTTTTTTTTTTTTCCCATTTTGTTTCCACATACCCAGGTTATTGCCTAATAGATTCCTAAGCTTGGTTCTGCATTTCGATACCTTTATGGCAAGGAAGAAACATGGGCAATGGAATTATTGCTTTCATTACACCGTTAAAACCAGCAAACTGTCCATTAACTGATATAGTGATCTGAGATGAACTATCAGGATTTAGTGTATGTGTAAAGAGATGATATTTCAAGTTACAGAAGCAGATAAACTGCATAAATTTGCACAATATGCAACTTCATTATTGCAGCCTTGTTTGAGGAATTTGTTTAGTCTTAAAGCTTTAGAGCTAATCCAAATAGAATAAGTACATTTTAAGTACTAATTTATGAGCTGCACCATCTTACAAAGGATCATCATTAGAGCTTTGCGTATGTTGTATAAGCTGAAACACTTGACAAAAGATACATTAACGTGGAAATTAATTCCACCACTGCGTATCTTTTTTTGAGAGGATCAGTATGCCCTCACAGGATATGTGATGCAGTTGTTGGTTAGGTTTCCTATATGGTATTTTTGTGTCAAATATGGATATGTATACTAATGACATCTGCACAACTTGAAGTTTGTAGAAGGGAAATTTGGAGTGTTTCTTAAGATATCTAATTTTGTAGTTGTGGCAACTGTTTATTGTCTTCGTCCAATTCATTATAGAAGTTATCTATAGTGTTATGCTCCTGCATCTTCTCAGATACCACAGTTCTCAGTGATGGCCAATGGTAGGACAAGGGGCAACAGGAGCAAGCTGGAGCATAGGAAATTCCATGTCAATGGAAGGAAAAGCTTTTTCCCTGTGAGGGTGACAGAGCTCTGGAACAGGCTACCCAAAGAGGTGGTTGAGTCTCCTCTGGAGACATTCAAAACTCACCTGGATATGCTCCTGTGTGACCTACTCCAAGTGATCCTGTTCTGGCGTGGCAATTGGACTAGCTGATATTTTGAGGTCCCTTCCAATCCTAACAGTCTGTGATTCTGTGAATCCGTACTGTGAAATTGCCTGTAGTTCACAGTGATTTCCAGTAGAAACCCAAGACAGAACATGTCCTTGTGCAGAAAGGTTAATTATGTTGTTCATAAGATAATGATTAAGTTTTGCAGTCTCAATGTAATGTGGTGGTTGTCTTTAACTGCTAGAAGGACTAAAGGAGTCCATTTGCAGAGTGATGAGGCTTGTGGTTTTCTTTCCCTTCTTTGGTTGATATTTCTCCTCCCGAAACCACTCTGCCTCATCAAAAAAAACACCCCAAATATACCTTTGAAGGTTAATATCAAACAAAATAAAAGAACCCTTCTGCTTGGAAGGTAAAAGTATATTGTTCTGAGGAACATTTTCCTACATTACTTGTTTCAGTAGTGTGAAATTCCTATACCTGACCTGGCAAAAGGATGATCTGTTCAATGTGTATAGAAAACCAGGGCCCTTTTCATGCATTATTTTGGAATAGCGCTGTCTGAATTTCTGGTGACTTCTCTCATGTGTTGCTGTGATGATGTGTGTTGACTGTTCATGTGCAACATGTTGTCCTTCTGAATAGGTAAAGCAGTGTAGTCACATCAGGACTCAGGAACTGCTCTTTAACTGTCCTTTCTGACAGGGAATAGTTAATATTTGTCTTGATTTTTTTCTTGGCTGAGAATGGATTGCAAAAGAAACTACAGATACTGAAGCAACCACAGAGTTCAGAGTGTGATCAAAAGCATGTTCTATGCTGAGACAATTAGTTACTCAGAAGTTAATTAACAGAACTAACCTCAGTCCTCAGAACAACACCTGGAAATGTTCACACTAAAGAAACAAGTTTGGTTTTGACTGAAGCAAATGAATTTTCTTTTGGGAATGGTCACAAAAGTACCATATTAATAGCAAGACTTTATGTAGTGCAGATCATTGATTTAGAAAGAAGTCCTTATTTGCATCTTGAAACTCGGTTTAGGAGTTGTGTTCTTAGCTGATGTCCTCTCTAGAGTTAAACAAAGCAGAGCAAGTCATCTAGTAAAAGCAATTAAATATGCACAAAGAATTCACAGAGCAAGCATTATTTATTGGCATACCTAGCAAATAATTCACATGCTTCCATTTCCAAGGAAAACTCAATTGTAGATGTTTAAAAATGGTGGTCATTTTGGAATGTTTATTTCAAGGACAGGAGGCATCGATCTTGCTTTGCAGCGCTCCACCTGTAAATGTTTGTCTTGCTGAGGAGTAGTTTTTCTGGTTTTAATTTTTTGTTTCTAAATAGTATAAAAATGTTTTATGTTTGCAGCCCAGTAGGCCTGGTTACCCCAGTCCAAGATCCAGTGAAGGGTTTTATCCGAGTCCACAGCACATGGTACAGCCAAATCATTACCAGGTACATTTAACACCATGCATGTATTTTTTTCAGATGTGGGGTTCAGTTGCAGCTGGTGGGATTAATTCGCTTCTTCTGTGGTTTAGTTTCATTGAATTCTGTTAAATGGTTTTTGTTTTATGTCAGAACAAACTCAGAACTGAACCTGGTAGGCGTACTCCAGATGGCACATATTTCCATATCTGATATAGTGCTCAAATTCCTAAAAGTACAATGAAACACATCAGGCATTTTCCTATTTATTGAAGGAATGTGGTGTTCGTGTTAACATTTGTGCTAAGCTGTAAAATAACTTGTCTTATAAAATGGCATTAACTGGTGGACTTCCCTTGACCTCATTGATCTGTCTCTGAAATGTTTATATTTTCTCGTGGCTGATAGCGACTTTTAAGTTTACCACATGTACTCACAGATTTTTTTTCCTAAAACTACTAATTAAAACAAAATTAAAAGTTTGTGATGAAAGCACTTAAGCATTCTTGGGTTTGTTCAAAGCTAAAGCCATATACAGCAGTCTCAGTCAATAATTTTTTACTTCCGTGGAGAAACAGGGAGGTTTTCGTTGTTCTAATGAGTATTTGAGACTCATTAAAAGTACTTTGACTTTCCTATGGAGAAGTTCCCAGGCCATGCAGCTAAGCAGACTAATTACATGCTGTCACTCAAGATTTAAGCTTGTAACATACAGTAGGGGGTCCATTTTTATGTGGCTCTGTAGGGCAATGTTTGCAGGCTCCGATTAACTTGAATATGGGCTCTGCATGTGTGGATCTTAGAAATCAAGCAATAGGTTTATTTTCATTAATCAGAGGACTTTGATCTTCTTGGCTGAAGAGATTAAAATATACTTATAATGCTGCTGTTTTAGATAGACATTCTCAAATAGTTATAGTTATCCTCAAAAGTTATTAAAACCGTTCTCTTATTATAGGCATCCTCAAAGACTGAAAAGAAATTTTGTGCTCCGTTTTGTCTTGGTTCCTTCTGATGTTGCTTCTCCTTCTTCTTGCAAGTGACTGCTGTACTGTCATATCTGCTTCTTTGTTGGAGGGAGCTATTAGTTATGGGGAAGCACAGGTCTTATTAATACAATTCTTTTTTTAACCCTAAAGGTGTCTGGGTACCCTGGATCTCATGGGATACCAGCCATGGCAGGCAGCATTTATCCTGGGCAGGCTTCTCTTTTGGATCAAGCAGATTCCTGGAACCATCGACCTCAGGAAATATCGATGTGGCAACCAAACATGGAGGTATCATGAGCTGACACATCTGTTGTTGCAATCTGTACAGTCAATACACTTTTTGGTATTTAGGTACATCTGGAGATTTTTAAGGAAAATTAAGTCTTTTCTCTAGTGTTTTTGAAATTGCCTTGCTGCAGCGGGTGGAAGTCATGACTGAGTTCTGTTCTTTTTGAAACAAGTTTTCCTGTGAGAGGTTAGGCATAAAGTGTACTCTTGATGCAAATTGTTGACAGGAGTTATTAGTACTTACTATTTTGGCGATAGCAAATACTTTGTGTTTGGTAAAAAAAGGCTTTACTGAAACTTACTGCCGTTAAAGGAGATGGGAACAATCATGTAGATGTATGTAATAACTGCTCAAAAATACCTCTGGTGGGAGATATCCAACACAGAGTAAGTATTTGGAGCTTCTCTGTGACTTGCCCAGAACAGAAAATGAAAAGGTCTGCAAAACTATTCCTCAGCTGTGTTCCTGTTAGGCACTTTTCAGACTGTCATGACTGCACAGAGCTGCTGCAGGGAACATCAATTTAATTGCCCCTTTAACCTTCTGTCACTTTTTATTTGTTCTCCTTCAGTATTTTACACTTTCTTAATTCCACTTTATCCTCCCACAAAGATTCACTTTGCACAGCTTCTGTCTTAAATCTATTTCCTCTCTAACCAATGCTCTATTCCCTGTGCCTCAGATAAATATTTAAGTGATAACTGAGGCTTACCCCTTAAATACAGAGAAGCAGATAAGCGTCCAGGTCTTCAGTTTGCCTCTGCTTGCTCTTGGTTGATCTGACCATGTATTCTGCTTTTGCCCATTGCTTCACGCTGTTTGTAGCCGAGACCTGTAGTTCCAAGTAGTTCAACATCCCTGTAAATTTATGGACTCCAGAAATAATTTAGTTTGTCGTGTTTGAATAAAGTGTTGGTGGAAGGTTACAAATACTTTGCATATGTTTGTAATATTAAGTTACAGCCAAAATTTTCACAAAATGTTGGTCAGTTGGCCACCTAAAACCAACCTCGATAAAGAGTATTACCAAACTCCCCTTGGCTTTTAAAAAAATACTGGTTCATATGCTGCTTGCTAATGACTTCCAGACAGGACTGAGATATGGTGTATGGAGTCTTGCAAGCTTAAGAAATGCAGAAAACTTGACCAAAATCGGTTAAAATGTTTTTGTGCTTTGCAAGAGTCAGCTAAATCTGGAAAGTTTATCTGGTTTGGGTCAAAATGTGTCTTGCCACTTTCAGCAGCTGGCTCAAGACCAAGAAAACAAAATGGACAATAAAACCAGATTTATCAAACTTCAATGAAGTGCAATATATGAAGCTATATTGCTGCTGAAAAACAAGACAATTTTTCAACTCTCTTTGGTTCCAGCAATTAGGAGCAAGGAAGATAAAATGTTTGTTCTTGGAAAGAGTTTCTTCTGATGATCTGCTCCAGTTTATAAGGAGTTGAAGAAACTCTGCCTCACTGCTATTGTGCATTTGGGCTTTTAAAAATCTATTCTCCTATAATCTCTAAGTTCTTGCAGCTGTTTATACAAATTTTAAGTTGTTGTGAGGCTTACCAATTCTGTTCTGTAGGATTCAGGCACTTTGGACGTAAGGGGAATGGGACAGATTCTACCCACGCATCTCATGGAGGAGAGATTGATACGACAACAGCAAGAGATGGAAGAAGATCAGCGCTGGCTTGAGAAGGAGGAACGATTCCTGGTAATACTTCCTTTCACAGTGCTTCTTAATTTGTTCCAATTTCTCTCTTTCTATTGCTTGCTGAAACTTCTGTGACATGCCAATGCTTACTGAACACAGGAGTCACTGACAGAATGTAGGTTTGGAAACAGTTTTTAATGATGTGTTCGGCTGGTGAGTCCTGTATTTTAGATACCTTGAACGGCTGTGGGGCTTAGTGAATGTCATTTTATCCTGTTGAGTAAGTTATGTATGGGAAGTTGTGGGATGGAGATTGCCAGCTTCTGCACCTCCTAAAAAAGGAGTGACCATCAGCCATATAAGAACCCTGACTGTAGTAGGAGTCATAACGAATCTTGCACTAGAGGAGTAATGAGACACATTAGAGGGAAGAAATGATCAGAGAGCTCTGCGAGGTGTGGGAAAAACTCTGAATGCCACCAGCAGGAGGAACAATTGTGTTGATAACAGGTCCTTCCATTGCTGTTTCTCTGCAATTCCATGTTTTCATGTTGTCAATGCCACTGGTGTTAGGTTTCAGTTGAATTCTGGCTTTCCAGTTGTCAGCATTCGAGTTCTGTGTTTAGGTTCTTCAGATGGAGATGGGTGGCTGCAGATGCAGTAGAAGGTAGTAGTAGCAAATGACACTGGATAGGCTCATACTGGGGAGCCTGTGGGTGCAAGAGCTTCATCTGACATGGGTAACTTACACCTGTAAGTTGTAAGGGTTGTGACAAATTTCAGTTGTGTGTTTGGTCTTAAGAAGCATACTTGAAGGAAAGGTTTATTTTGTAAACTTTTGATGTACCTATTTAACAAAACATTCTTGTATAAGTTTAGGTGCCATGGGTTTGAATAAATAAATGGTCTGTGTTTAAAGCAGATGCTGCTGCTGCTGCTCTCCAGTTTCTATGAGTTCTCTGCACTCTCTAGAGCAAATCTCCAAGAAAATCTTAGTTGTACAGGTTATTTCTATTTTAAGACACTGAAGTCAGTGGTCGTGGTTGTCTTGCAGAACTTGGAACAGTGTATTTATAGGGGTCTGGAAGCTGGGATATTGAGTTCCTTGAAGAGAAGAATTTATGCTTCATTCTACAGGAAGCTTGATGTTACCAAGACATTGTTCCTTGTCCACTGAGTTGTCTCTCAGGGTTTTAGTTATGTATGGTATACAGAACTGGTCAGAACAGCTTATGGCTGTGAGGACAACCAAGGTAGAATAAATCTCTACTAAGTCTGGAGAGCTACTGCTAGATGCAGCCATGTCCAGTACGTGTTCTAGCTGAGTTCCGGATTGTGCCAGAGTTAAGATACTACTTTTGATTAAAGGATGTTGAAGCTTGGGTTTGGGCTACTTTCCTCTTAAGTGCATTTGGGAATTGTGGTGTGCCTTTGGATGACAAAGAAGAAACCACTGTACCCAGAGTGCTTTGTCCAATTTATTACAAGATGAAAGAGAGAGGAGGGGAAAGGAGAATTTCTTCCCTAATTTAGGCATTAGCTTTTCCAGTCGTGAATGGCAGCAGTGGCTTGTAAATTTCACAAACTCAGGAGGATCCCATTGTTGGTTAAAACTTTCAAGATGGTCAAGAACTTTTTGAGGAATTAAAATGCTTTCTGAGAATGAGATGTTGCCAGTAGATTGTGAGAACTTTCTGCAGAAAACTTTGTCTTTTTTTTTCCTGACAGATAATCATTATACAAAATATTTATTGTACAAATAATTATTTGTAATGTTTGTTATTCTGTATTGATTCGGCCTCTGGACCATTATGATGTTTACAATCCCCAGATCACTGCTTGAGAAGAGTCTTGATGATTTTTCTTTTCATCTGTAGCATATGTTTGGGGAAAAAAATCCTGTGTCTGCATTGTGTGTTAGTTTTTATTATGAGGAGATACCATCTCTATTGCCACCCCCTACTTGAAGGAGATCTAGTACTGATGAACTTGAGAGGAGTTCTGAAGCCTCTGGAGCTCTCCCAGAGCTGGATTTGGTTGCTCTAAAGCCTTAAAAGTGCTAAAAAAGATGAAAAACAGAGAAAGTTTAAGTATGAACTTACACAGATAAAATGCAGAGTGGGAATCCAAAAGAAACTTCCATTCTTTCTGCACTAACATTTTGACTCTACAGACTTTTGGGGTTCTGTTTGAATGTCTGTTGCACATTTATACACTGTTAGCAGCTAACCAAGTTAATGATAACCACAGGGGTTACTTGAACCCGTAGCAAGAAGAATTTTCTGTTTATAGACAAGTTTTTCTTGGAAAAAGCATGCAGCTTTCTAGATTTAGCCCCAGAGAAATCAAGATGCTAAGCAAAGTCATTGTGGGGAGTCATTCTTAGAGGCCTTGCAGATCTTCAGATGGATATCCACGGTTCATATGTCAGAGGCCAAACACAGGCCTGGTGTGACAATAGTCCCTTTATTATGCACACTCCTTGGCCCATGCCACTCTGGTGAGTAACTAGTGACGTTTCTTCCCTTGGGAGAAGGACCTTGCCTAATTTCACTCCAGGTGATTTAGGGAAGAGAAGGAAATTCATTTCTCAAAAGTGATGTCATATCTCTCACTTGCTTTGAGACCCCTTTCTGCACTTACCTTTAGATATTCGTAACATGGTTTACTGAAGTCTGACTCTGTCTTGCCTGCTATAGGCAAGTTTCAAAAGAGTATTTTTCTTTTTGAGCACAGAGAACAACAGAGAGACTAGAGGCAGATTTAATTTTTTTACTTATGTGACACTATAGTGTGGTATTCTCAGTTCAGACTGGCTGCTTTCTAAAGCAACTCTATTGACACAGTCTTCCGACTCCTGCAGTGTTATCTCACTTCTGCTGCTGAGGGTTGGACTCACAGGGGAGTAACTGCAAATCCATTTAATGTAAGGCACTGTAAGGAGAAGAAAAATCCTCAGTGGGGTTTCTGTTAGTACATTTTTGTTTCCCAGAGTTAACACCAACTTACTCCTGACCTGAAATTTACTGCTGCTGCTACAGGGAAAAAATACAACTCAAAGCATGTTAATACAAGTATAAACAGCACTGTTGCTGTGTGTGCTAGAAGAGACAACTCAGACAAAGAATTAAATCACAGTGCCATTGAAATGGAAATTTGCCAGTCTTCAGAGAGGTTGTTATCTGTGTAAGCAGTTTCCCTGAAACTGGTCCTTTAAGAACATGTGACTAGTCAGTACTTGAGAGAGAAATTTTGCTTTCAAGCTGCAGCCTTAACAGAATCCAGATTCCTGAAATTCTGCTGTAAAAAGGAAACAAACAGATCTCTCTTGATAGGAAGCTTCTGAATGAAAATAAACCTGTTGTGTAAAAACTGAGGAGTAAAGAAGTGTTTATTTTTCAAATGTACCAGATAAATCCATTGGGAAGTGAGAAGAGAATGGGGGGAGGGAGATGTGCTATTTGGGGAGACTTTTTGCAGGACTGACACTTCCTTACACCCACTGATAAGGCAGGGGGTGGTGCACACCTGTCTGGTGACTTTGGGCACTAATTAAACTTGTGGGCTTCTCTTGATAAAAGCACTTGGGATATCAGCATCTTCAGAAAGAGCACAGAAGTTTCTCAGTTATTTTGGCAGAAGCTGAAGCAAAGATAAAGCATGACTGTAATTTAGGTTTGATCCAGGTAACTGTAGAACACAGTCTTTGTCCAGGGCATGTGCAGGTGGAGAGATGACATGGCTGCAGTACAAACACGTTAGAACAGACAGAGGGAGTTCTGTCTGTTTGACCTCCTGTGCAAGGAATCTTACTGTTAAGACGTTTTCAGGTGTTGCAGTTGTGAGGTTTTTGCTTATCATTTACATCCCGTGATGTTTGCACCTCATCAGACTACCAGAATCACAAGACATTAATTAAGTTCTCACTCTGAAGTTGTTTTTTGATACAGTGTGTATTTCCACCCCAAAAAATGAAATTGACAGAGATTCATCGAGATTCCTCAATTGCTTCTAAGAAAGTGTATGCCTTCTGTGTTGTAGTGTGGAGTCTCCAACAGGAGAGTCATCTGTAACCACAGACAGGAAATCAGTGGTGGTGGAGATGACATGAGACAGGTCTCTGAACTGGTAGCCGGTTAGTTAGCAGAAGTTGTGAGAAAGCAGCGGTGCCATTCCGGGTCTTTTTAATGTGACCTTTTAAGTTCCACAGTATAGTGAAGTTAGTGATTTTTATGCTGCAGCTTTTGGCACTAACTGTCTCTCAACACTGCAGAACTTCTGGGCCTGTTAAATTACTACCTGCGTCTTCATTTATATTTAGGTTCCACTTTGAGCCTTTCTGTTTTGGCTGTATTGATGGTATGCGGCATTGGTTTTAATCATATAAAATAACGACATATATGTGCATGCCTTTCAGTAACTCCTCAGCAGACAGAGCAGTGCTGTGCTAAGAAATTTATAGTCCTTTCCGTCCATAAGCTAGGAAGAAATAACTTGCATAGTTTCCTTATCATGTTTGGTTTTTTTCTGAAATTCCCACATAGTTGTGGTTCGGTCCTATTTTGACACTGAGAACTGCAATTCAAATGTAATTGATGTAATCAGTTGCTAAAATAAGATCTTAATTTTTAGCCTGAGAAAATCCCACTGAGACATTACAATCTGGCATGTCCTGAGAATGCCGAGACTTGTATGTCCTCTTATTAATGAGTGACCAGAGATACTGGAAATAAAGTAGATGATGTTCCAGTATGTCAAGATACGATATGCATCCTGTCTGAGAGGTCTTTATGACGTTTCACAGAAATCACAGAAACATTCAGGTTGGAAAAGACCCTCAGGATAACCAAGTCCAAACAATATCCCTACTCTACAAAGTGCACCTTAAACCATCCCCCCAAGCACCACATCCAAACAACTAAACACATGCAAGGTTGGTGACTCAACCACCTCCCTGAGCAGCCCATTCCAATGCTTGACCACTCTTTCCTTATGTCCACTCTAAACCTACCCAGTCGCATCTTGAGGCTATTCGCTCTTGTTCTGTCACTGTTTACCTCTGAGAAAAGACCAGCACCATCCTCTCCATAACATCCTTTCAGGTAGTTGTTGAGAGTGATGATGTCTCCCCTCAGCCTCCTCTTTTTCAGACTAAACAGCCCCAGTTCCTTCAGTTGCTCCTCATAAGATTTATTCTCTAAGCCCTTCACCAGCTTTGGTGCCCTCCTCTGCACTCAGTCCGGGACCTCCACATCTCTCTTGTATTGAGGTGCCCAAAACTGAACATGGTACTCAAGGTGCGGCCTCACCAGAACTGAGTTTACAAAGATTTCAGATAGTAGACTGTTTATTTTTAAAAAGCTATTTATTTTTCAGGGATCTTAATTTTCTGCAAGATGAATAGCTGATAAAACATAATTCCACCCTGGAATGTGTAACTGCCATGGGTGTAATGAGAAGTGGAAAAGACTTTGCTTAAACTTGCATTTAAGTTTAGTACAGTTGGTGCTGTACAAAAGTTCAGAGCACTGCAATTGAGAGTCTGTGGAGTCTCCTTCTCTGAAGAACTTTAAGGCCTGTCTGGATGCGTTCCTCTGTGACGAGCTAGATTGTATGGTCCTGCTCTGGCAGGGCAGTTGGACTCGATGATTGCTTTGGGTCCCTTCCAACCCATGACAGCCTGTGTGATCTTGTGATCCTGTGATTACGTGCTTGAGAAGTCCCTTCATACGTATGACACACATTGAAAGATGATTTGTCATCAGTCAGTAACAGTCTAGTTTCAAGACTTGAAAGATATACTTACAAGTGGCAGCTTCTCCAGGTGAAGCTGAAATCCTAAATCTCCACTTTCCCCAAGGTTTTGTTTTCTGAAACAGACTTGCACTGCAGAAGTGCTAAGCAGGGCCTTTGTAGATCTGTACTTCACTAGCTATGCTCAGCCTGAGGGCTCCACGACCAAATGAATGTCTTGAACATTTCCCCCCCTGCAACTCCCCTCCCTGCTGTATGTACACCCTCAACACAGTCGTGCTGCAACTAGTGCCAGAAAGGTTCTCTGTTCAAGTGGTCTTCTCACAGCTGTACATTTGCTGCTGGTGATGACTTGGGTAATGAAATTGCTGTGATGTAAGGTTGTAGAAGGCATTTAAGAGAATTTAGATGATGAAAAAGGAGGACCTTTTTAATAAGACAAGGTGAGGGAGGAGATGGATATTATGTCTGTTGATTTTTTTCTGATAGTACTAGAATTTGGAGTAGTGTATTTTTGTGCTTCTGAATCTTTTTTAAGTGCTTAATATTCTGTTGTCTCTGGAGTTTGGTTTAGGGAGTATTTATGGACTAAGAAAGTGTTGAAAGTGCAAAGAGCATTCAAGACCCGTGTATAAAATTGTCCGTGACTATTTCCAAAGACTTTGGGTACTTCTCTAGCTGGAAGGGAACGTGAAACAAAGATAAATTGTGAACATCAGTGTAATAGAAATATGGTTAGTTTTATGCTTTGATAAACAAGGCTTGCTGTTTGCTTTGGCTTAAAATACGGGAATCACAACTTACTTTAGATACCTAATGAAGTATCTAACACACCCATATCAAGTGAGACTTTAATCTGAAAAATGCTTTCATCATAGTAAAGGAAAGAAACTGAACATCTGTCAGTGGTAGGTTTCATCATAAAAAATTGTTGCAAATTCTCAGAGAAACATTGGGAAATCTCATGCTTGTGTCTGCTTCAGTTCCTCATATTTAAGATGAGATTAAGTGTTTCCCTGCCTCATATGATTTGTCTATTTTTAATCTGTGAGTTCTTTCAGACTGTGACTGTCTTTGGCTGTGCTTCAGTCTGCAGAAGACTGAATGAAAATCCAAAGTATAAACCCTTCCGACAGATTACTAGCACAACTGGAGTATTTGTAGTGACAAAAGATCAATATTAGTCTATCTTTGGAAGTTCCATCTGCCCTTCTGGCTCTTTAGGGGCATTTAGCAGGATATGGGATTTAGAATTGTTCTTTAGTGCTTTGGGAAAGAAAGGAGGAAATGCATCTGGAGTGGCTTTAAACAAGAAAGGGATATATTTGTCTCCTGGAACTGACCCTGAAAGAACGTGGGGTCAGTTTAGTTACAGACATATTCACACGCCTACATTTCTCTAAATAAAAGGTTTTCATTCTCATGCTCTGTGTGTTCTTTTACATGCAGACATGAAGGAAGTTGTGTTTACACTGATGTAGGTTTGCATTTTATCCATTTTCACTGGCTCCTTGTGCAGCATTGTAGGAGAGTGAGTTGAAGAGCTAGATAAATCCTCTTTGGTTTTGCATGTCAGAGTTAGTACACTAGAAAAGCACTCTGCTTTTGCTAAACTTGTGTCTTTAGATCAGTGTTAGCTTTTGTCTTTCCATGGAATTAATCTTTTCTTCAAACATTAAATAGAACTTACGTGGAAGTGCTGGGGAGATGAGCAAAATGGACCATTTCTGCAGGGGGGCGGAAATTATGTGATGGTGTTTTTACTTTTGAAAACAATTGGGCCACCGCTTCCTAAATCTCGCTTAAAACATGTAAAACAGAAATTCATTTGCTGCTTGTATCAGGAGAATAGGGCATCTGGATGTCTTTATTAGCTTTCACTATCCAAATGCAGTGCTTCAAGGGCTCCAGTAATTGGCCCCATTTGCAGGCTTGGAGAGGGAGCCAAGTACATATAAGCCATCCTCAGGCAGGAAGTGGGAATTAATGCACTGCATTTCTCATCCCATGGTTGAAACTTTGCTGTTGGGAAACAGACTTTTTTTTTTTTTTTTTCCCCTTAAATTAACTTTTGCTACCTCTGAGAAAATTAAAATGCAGGTTTTCCAATGTTGTGTTAGGGAAATGGTACTATTAATACTTCTAACAAGAATTATTACATGTGCTGAGAACGGGTGGTTGTAAGAAGCAGCCGAGAAGGCTGCCAGAGGAGGTTCAGTAGCGGCAGTCACAGCAGCATGTAGTGGCAGCTGCAGGGTGTAAAGATAGAATGAAATGGCAGCAGTATTCATCAACGGACATTTCTATTTTCCTGTCTTCAGAATGCTTTTTTTAAGCCTAGGTTGTGTGTCTGGGTAAGCAGAGTGCAGAATGAAATAGTTCATTTTTCTTTCAGAAACCTGATGTGCGGCTCTCCAGAAGCAGCATTGACAGAGAGGATGGAGGTCTCCAGGGCCCAGTAAGTATGTGTGGGATCTTCTAATTTCACAAGTCCTTCTCCAGTTTCCTGGTAGAACATGTACATTATGTTGATAATGGGAGGTGATTTGCTGAGTGTTTCCACTTTTATTACCTGGTTCTACAGCTTTGCAAGAGGCTTAGCTTCTGTGGGAGCAGCAGCCGTGGCAAATTTGTTCATGCAGTGGCTTAGAGGATTTGGGGTTTGTTTTTTTCCTCCCCTTGAAATTGTTGTTAAAACAAATATTATAATGTATCTGCAATATTTTAAATATTCATGTGCTGTATAATTGAGCCTTTTATTTTAAAATGTGAATAGTTTTCTGAAAGTTCTGTCAACAGGAAGCAGGATTAAAATAACTTCTGCAGTTGTTTAAATATCTGAAGGGTTTTCATACCAGGAATGTAAATGTTACTGTTGTATTACCCAGAAATGTGTTTGGGGTAAATGATCCACTGTGAAACAAATGGAATAAACCCCACAGACATTCCAGTACTGCCAGACAACAGCTGCAGCCCTGGTATTCTTTCTCACTGGTTGAACTCTGGTCTGTTTAACTCAAAACATCTCTCCAGTTGTTTAATTGCCATTGGAATTTCTGAATCATACTGGTAGAAAGGAGGGGTTAGGTTAGGGACTGTTGGTGATAGAAACCTGATGCTTCATCTCCTGTTTGTCTCCAGGGATCATCTTTTAAGTGTTTAATATTTTGAATTTACTTTCCTAGTTCATTTGGGTGTAATTCTGAACTCATAGTTTGGCTTAAGTATTTCTCACCACCTAAGAATTTAGTGTAGATAAAGTATGAAAGTACAGTCATGAATGAGCTTATTAATGGCACACTGCAGCAAGGTCTCCAGAGACATTCACATCTGGAAGCTTCTAAATTCCTTCTCACTCAATTGGAGACTATCAGTTATTACATCTTTGCTATTATAACTTTATGTAAGAGCAAGTAAAATATTGCTGCATTTTGTGCTAATCATGAAGATGGAGAGTTTGAAGTCATGTCAGAGGTTTGAATCAGTTGGCTGTCAGTGGTGGTGGGTTTCAAGTACAGCTTCTTGCTGGCAGCTGATTTCTTTGACTGCTGCTTGATTTTTAGATGACTGCCTGGGATTAGAGTAAAAGTTACAACACCTAGATGTCAAACTGCTTGTAGGGAAAGTGGTGTCTTAACAGATGAGGTAGAATAATTTCACACCCCATCTGAGGAAGTAAGAAAAAAAACACTTGGTGATCACAAAGAAGTTATTTTTAAAAGAGACTCTGATTCAAGGTAGATACATTTCTAGTTCCAGAATTTGATATTGCATTTTTGTAGTTCTTAATATATTCAGAAGATAACGCTGACTGACATCGTTTGCAGTAGGAAATGTCTGGGGCTTCTGTGAGTCAATCACAATTTGTCATCGAGAGGATGAGAAATAGGCAGTGATTCTAGGAGAGCTAGGATTAGATAACTGCCCAGCCTTACACAGAGATTTCATTGACAGTGGCAAGGACAGAATCCATTTCACAGAAGTAATTTACATCTTCTCCACAAAGTGACTTTTTGTTTGATTAATTGTCATGGCACTTGGGGCACAGACCAGAAAGCACAGCAACTCTGGTTCCTGCTCAGGGCAGCAGCATCTGCACAGTTCAGGGGTGCTAGGGGAGGAGGAGTAACATACGATCCTGTTCTTTAATGTGATAGAATCCTGGTCTTGGATGTGATGATAGAAAGGAAAAGGTAGCACACAGGTTTCAGAAGTTCCTAACTGATGAGCATGTGGCTGCGTAACTCTGTGCACATTTTTTTGACAAACACTTTTAATGCACAATCTTCTGGAATTAAAATTGCAATAATGGTTCTAGTGGAATTTTGCTTTCCTTCCTCTCTTCTCCTCCTTCCCCCAAGGGTTATGAGAGTTGAAATACTTAAGTTGACAACACAAATCAAAGTCAATGACATGACTGATAGTGCTGGCAGAAAGCAGATGTGTTTTATGACTGTAGAGGGCAGATGTATGACAGCGTGAGATCATCGGCCAGTGGGTTCTAGAAGTTGGTGGTGACAGTAAAACAGTTTTAGGACTTGGGATCTTTGATTTCTAGTCCTGATTTCTGAAAGTGATTTTTTTTTTTTCCCCCTGAAGTCTTTAGTTACAGACTTAGAGTGAGTATTCAGGGTGCTAGCCACCATGTTTCCACTCTGAAGTATTAAGCTGATAGAATATCATCTATGAAACTTTAAATAATTTCAGGTTTCTCCCTATGCAGTATGGGGTTTATGGAACCTTGCTGTCTGAAAGACACGTTTCTTGTTACAGTTGTTACAGTTTTCCATAGTAAAGTGATGGAAATTAGCTTGAAGTAGAGAATTCATGTGGGAATTGTCAGGTTATGCAGTTAAAATTTGGCAAAGTCCTGAGCAGCTGAAAGCAAGCCTCAGGAAATTCTAGGCACCCTCAGCCACTGGAGCCGTTATCACATCTGCTCGTACTTTTAAAACCACAACATTAGTTTCTTCAAATATCAGGCTGAAACTCTGAGTAAATACTGAACTACAACTGGGAGTATCCCTCCAGTTCATTCATGGAGAGAGAGTGAGCTGTCAAAGCTTGAGCTTTTCACCAGAGTTTGGAGGATCTGCAGACTTTCTGCTCAGTATCCCCACAGTTATCTAGCACTGAAATGAGGTGGTGGTGGACTTCAAACAGAACAGCATGTGTGTGGCTGTTGACCCTGTTGCCGGGGTGTGCTTCTGAAAACAGGGAGTAAGACATCTCCAAAAATAGTTGCTGAAAAGTTTAGGAAGAAAAGGTAATGAATTAACATCCACAGGTGGTGATTGGCAATAGAGCCAAAGATTGCAATCCAGAGCTGAAGGTGAATGGCAGCCAGTGCTGTTTTCCTACTGCTGAAATTGAATTCAAGCAGTCTGAATATCACCTTCCAAGTGTTCAAAAGGCAACTTTCTCAGTATCTGACTTTGCAGAAAATGGTCTTTATTTTACACATAAATGCACTGAAACACCTTCAAAACGCTAGACAGTTAGAATTGTATTTTGCAGTGGAAACTCCTCTAAGCAGATCTGCTTACGTGAAACGTGACTCGGTGAAGAACCTTCTCCTAATGTCCAATCTTAACTTCCCCTAGTCCTGCTTCACAACAACTCCACGTGTCTTCTCAGTGGTCATCAGAGAGACAACAGCCCTCCTCTTCCGCTGACTCCCTTAAAGAAGTTGTAGACTGCAATGAGGTCATCCCTCAGGGCCTTTCATCATCTTGGTTGCCCTGCTCTGGACACACTCAAATAATTTGATGCCCTCCTTCTGTTGAGATGCCCAAAACTGCACACTGTACTTAAGATGGGGCCACCAGTGCCATGTAGAGGGAGACAATTACATCCTCAAATGGCTTACCATGCTATGGTTGATGGACCTGAGGACACAGTTGGCTCTTTTGGCTGCCAGGGCACATTGTTAATTGAGCTTTGGCCCCACAATTTTCTCCTTGCAGTGGCAAAACTTACCTCTATAGTTCCTCCATGTCACTTGTCCTTGCTTCCAGTGTCCATATACTTCCTTTTTCTGCTTAAGCTCTAGAAGATCATCCAATAGGTGTACCATAGTAGGAAGTTTCCTCATCACATCTTAAACCCAGGCCCTCAGGAAAGCAGCAGACTTCCCTAAGAAGTGGGTCTGCTCAGCATATTGGATGCCTTCTGTTCCCTTCAGTATAGAGTCTCTTAAGACAACGACCCATCATTATTTCTTTATGAGAGCAGTTTTGAGGCAGGTCATAGGCTGCCTTAACCTTAGTAACACCTCCAACCTACATAAACCATCATCAATTGTTTGGCTCCACTTGCAGACCCTTGTACCTATTATGCAGGGCCACCTGGGAACATGGGGTAATTACAGAGATGTCTGCTGCACCAGGCAGGAACTTGACACTCTTGCCCTCTGTCCCTTGAGTACCATGTGCAGCAGGGTGGAGAGAGAATAGGGAATCCTCCGTATCATGTGTCCTGTCTGCCTGACAGATCTGTCCCAGGGAAAGTAGAGTGTGGTTTCAGTCAGCTGTATCTCTCTCTGCCTGATGCTCCTTAAGCTTCTCCCAGAGCTCTTTCTCTAAGCAGAGGAGTTCCTCTCCCTGGATGCACCTTCCAGGAGACTGCCACCATGCACACAGCACTTGGCTGCTGGTCGCGTTGGCACCAGAGCTGCTCACCTAGAGGAGCAGCTGAGGTTGCTCATGAGGTGACTGAGGTTGGCATGAAGGTCATATAAGTGTAGTTACCAAAGGAAGTCAGTACACTCTTAATCTGCACTTCCCAGATGATGAACCAAACTGACCTTCAGCAAGAGCTTTGTAACAAGGCCAATATCTTAGTTTTGTAGTTGTTGCACAGCCATTTCTTCTTCACTGCCATGACTAACACGGTTTCATCTCAGAATACAAACTAAAAATGATTGTGAATGTAGTACCACGTTTGATGAATAGTGAAGGATAAACTGTGACATAGACGCCAGGGCTGTTGTGAACAATGCAAAATAAATGAAAATTCCTTTCTGAGTCTGTAAATACCATACCTGTAGTTAGAAGCTAAGGATGGTGAATAGGGATGTGTGCCTGACTGTTGGGGAATGTGCTGAGAACTCTGTGTTTGAGATTGTGCTGATGAAAGTTTTCAGCACTGCAATAACCAGTCTAAATTTGTGCTCTTATTTTATAGGCTGGTAACCAGCACATATATCAGCCTGTGGGTAAACCAGGTAAGCACTAAATTCATAGACTCTCGCCTCGAATCCTGTCTTCTATCATCAGTAGTGAACAAATATTTACACCAGTATTTTCCAGCAAGGGGTGGATCAAATTCCAGATGGAATACATAGATGCTTTGGTGTAGCATGTGTTTGACTTCCCTGTGCAGCCTCCAGAGACATAGTAGCAAAGCCAAGAAAGTGTTTCACTGACAGGCAGGAAGTGTCTAGAGGAAGCTGAGTCACTGTGTGGGACTTCACCATGTGTGAAGTTCAGACATGTAAAACAGTAGACACCTACCTTTAGGTTTCTCAGTCTCAAAGGGAATCACACCCAGGATTTCTGACATGAAGAAGTCCAATTTTCCCAGACACACACCACATGTGTGGCACTTGGCTGTGGTACAAAAGGGCGAGTACCTCTTGAGGTCTGAGGGAGTTGTATTGAGATGAGTAGCAGTTGCCCAATGAAGAGATTTTCCAAGTAGCTTACTGAAATTTCTGTATTCTCACAAACACAGGATAACTTGATGAATGCCATGACCTTTTGTCTGCATTTTGTCAGCAGAAATACAGATTAAAGTGTAGCTCCTACAAACAACAGTTTACTTTAAGACACAAAGATGTACAGCTCCTCTGCTAGCAAAGCGAAGCACACGTAGCCTTTGGAGTGCTGGCAGAGCAGTACGCAGTACCTCTGACATGCTGATTGTCTGCAATGCAAATTGTTTTGTTACCCAGATCACACAGCTCCGCCAAAGAAACCTCCCCGCCCGGGAGCCCCCAGCCATTTGGGCAGCCTTGCAAGCCTGAACAGCCCTGTGGACAGCTACAACGAAGGCGTGAAGGTACCTTGCTCAGCACCACATGAAATTAAACATTGCCACTCTCAGTCTGCTCTTCCTGATGTAGCGACCATGGAAAGCTAAAGCACCCAAACTTCCAGTAAATGTTGTCATGGGGCAAACATGCACTGGCAGCCCTCCAGGGAAGTGGGGAGTTAACTGGTAGGCTCATATCCTCCATTACTGTGATTCAGCATGTTCCTCACCTAGAATTTTCCCAGGTGAGTTTATTTCTAGTTTGAAGGGCATATGAGGTCTTTTGTATGGACTCAGCCTCCCTGCCCAGCAGCTTTGTAAAGCAGGAAGGAGCACACCAAGGGTTCCCAGTTGCGTGGGTAGTACCAAAGTCTCCTGTTCTTGGTCACAGAGGAGAGACGTGTCTGAACTGTGGTGCTCCAAAAAGCTCCTGCTGCAGCCCCGAAGCTAAACCCTTACTAGTTCTGGGAAACAAGGGAAGAGGGGAAATGGGCTGTCTGACCTGTGAATGGGATACTTGTTGTCTTCTTTCATCTCCAGTAAATAAGCAGTAAAACCAAAACCGAAATTTCTCCTTTCTAGCAGAGATGCTGTAGGGGACTATGAAACAGAGCATCCAGTCCCCTGTTGGTGTCAGTGGAGCCGCTCCTTAGTATGTCAGTCACTTTTAAAACTGTCCCTCTGGGTATTGTTCCCTGCCTTTAGGAATCTGTTATCTTTCAAATCTTCAGGAAACAGAAACCCAAGTGACCTCAGGGCCTCTCAAGGGGATCCTGTGAAGCTATTTCTGATGCTAGCAATTTCCAGCAGCTAGATCTAATAGTGGTTGGGGATTGTCTGTCAAGAGTATGCCAACAGAAGTGCAGCTGACCTGTGCACATATCCATTTTATTCTTTCACAACATTTGCAGCTAGACAGCCACAGCTCCACAAGGACTGTTGGTCTGATGTCTTAATGACAGTGTTACAGCACGATCAATGAGTCCTGCTGCTGGGCCCATTCTGTCAGTTTATGTCACCCAGGGAGGTGATGTAGCTGTGCTCCAGCTGTTTCCAAAGAGGAGAAAGATGGGATCTGCACAGGTTTCCACCGAGGCAATCTCTGCTATAATCCAAGTACAGCTCCTCATGAAAGGAGAATCTCTGGCTAATTGAAGCCCTGCCAAGCCTGTAGTGAAGCAGAGGAATGCATGTTGTGGTAAATAAGCTACACTGACTTTAGGTGGTTTAAGAAAATGCAGGAAAAAATCCAGTTTGTCCAATCATGGAATTCAAAACTTGCCGTCAAGGCATGGTCTCCAGCATAGATCAGTCTCAGGCAATGCCACCTCTCACCCATGTGCTCCTGTTCTGAGATGGTCAGAATTCTGGAGACTTGGTGTGAGCAGGCACAGTGGTGACTGAGCAGAATTATTGACTATAAACTGATGCCAGTGCTTTTCAAACTGCCAAGTGCAGAAAATACCAAATAGTAGTAACAGATGTGTTACTAAACTTGGCTTCTCTAAAATTTCCTTTTAAAAGCCTGATACTGGAACACAAAAAAGGTTTTCTGAAATGGATCCTTTTGACAACAACCCAACCTGAGCAGCCAAAGTCACCAGTACTAACAAGTGAACAAGACTTGTGTGGTAAACAGCTTCTTCAGTAGAAATGAAGGGCTGGTTGTTTTGTTTTTTTTTTTCTTGTTTAGAACTTAACGAAAATGGATTGCCCCTTCAAGAGAACAGCCCCTTATTTTTTTATAGTATATAGCTTTATAAGTATCTGCAGTCCTAAACTGTGAATATGGTTCTGAGGTTTATTTCTGACTCCCTTCTCCATACATCCATTTCAGTCTCCCTTTTCTGCAGAACTCAAATTACAGTAAGAGTATTTGAACTGTGTTTGCCCTCAGAGGCCTTTAGGAGACACACCAGGAAATAAAATGGTTTGCATTACTTGCTGAGGCAAAGGCCACACAAAGAACCTGGCTTCACAGTCTGTAGAACAAGTGTTGCTGTTAGGTACCAACAAATAATCGAGTGTTAAGAAATGCAGTGTCCCTACTCTTGAAATAAGGGCCTGGGGAGTTTCAGAAAGATGAATATGACATTTTCTTAAATCTCTTGACTGTACAAAAGGAATAGGACTGCACAGGACATGTTGTTTCCTGCTTTGGCAGAGCCCCTCTACTCAAATCCCCACTCTGCTGCTCCCCAAGACTGGCTTGCTCCTGTCAAGCTTTGCATGACCTCTTTCCCATGTATTAGTACAACATAAGCATGGGTGCATGGCAAAGACTTCCACCCCGATGTGGGCGCACAGCAGGCCACAAGGGTGCTGCCGTAACAAGCAGGCAAGAGCTAACACGAATGACTGCTGGTACTGTTGAGGATGCATTTTTGTTGCAGGCTTTTTAACTGGTCTGTTATTACTACAAGTTTTGGATTTGGTTTGGGTTTTTTTCCTGCTGAGTTTTATTAATATTGTTTTTCTTTTTTCCCTTCTTTTGGTAAATTTCTTTAACCTTCCCCCACATTCTGCTCAACCATAGCCATGGAGGGTAAGCAGTGTGTGTGTGTGTGTATGTGCCCTATTCCAAAATGTCTTTGCATGCAACTTTGCCAGGTGCCCATTTAACTTCTTGATTGCTGAAACCAATTAGAATCACAGCCTTTCACTGGTGATTGAGGCAATTACGCTCTTCTTTTTCCTGAGGTATTTTCTGATCAATGCACCAGACTGGATCTCTGTAATAGCTGCTGGTACCCACTTGCGAAATTCAACAAAATAGAATGACTCTGCACTAAATCTTGCACTCCTTCTTTAGACAAAGTTTTTTGCAAATATTTCACAATTTCATCAGGGTGGTATCTTGGGTCCTTCCAGTGAAATGTCTTAAGCTAGGGCCAGATATAAGAACCAGTAGTAACCCAGTGTGGTGGGCTGAAATGCCACGAGGGTGGATGACCACTGGGTGACCAGTAGGAAATAAGCAATTTTTTTAACCTTCTGCTCCCACTGAATGGTTGCTTGAGCATCTTTTAACAGCAAAGAGATGCAGGGAACTGGGGCGCTGCTACACTTCTGGAGCAGAGATACTGAGGACCTTACAGAGGAAGTTTTCAACGTTTTGGTTTTTGGTTTGGTTTTGTTTTGTTTTGTTTTCTGACCCAGGATTATTTGGGTTGGTCTTGGATTAACTCCACACAGATCTGACCCAATGAAGGTTTTGCATGAGTAACAACTACAGGATTTTTAACCTATTGGTATGTTTGGGTTTTGGGGTTTTTTTTCTGATCTATTGCAAACAAACTATGAGAACATTTGGTGTTTCCTACCTGTACTGGTGGCACCGTTTTTGTTAACCAGCAGTGAACTTTTCACTAACAGTAAGCTGTACTGCAGTAGTGTGTTTACTACATCAGTATGTTAGTGATGTGCTCTGACATTGTTTTGGAGCACAAAACAGTTTTCTGGAACAAGAACTTTCTTGTTGCCTTGGCAGCGGAATTTGTCTGTCAGTACTGAACCACGCAGATGTGTCAAGCCCTTCTTACTCCTTGTTCCTGAAAGTATTTTCTCTGTTGTGGGAGTTATACTGGGAGCTCTTCAGGGAAATCCTGGTAAAAATTTCCAAGCATCGTGTCACAGCTCAGGCTCAGTTAGAAGAACTAAAGGAAAATTCGTTCAGATCTGTGAGCAAGCAGTGAGCGTGCTTAGCCAGGACAGGGGACCCAGCGGGACGGGGTGGGAGCTGCTGCGAGTGAAACCTTCCCGGCAGATTGCCGAGATTGGAAAGTTGCTGAGCCCCATCTGCTGGGGACAGGAGGTGAAACAACCCCTCTCTGCTTCCAGATTCAGCCGCAGGAAATCAGCCCTCCTCCTACGGCCAACCTTGACCGCTCCAACGACAAAGTCTACGAGAACGTCACTGGGCTGGTGAAAGCAGTCATAGAAATGTCCAGTAAGATACAGCCAGCTCCGCCGGAGGAGTACGTACCCATGGTGAAGGTATGGAGGCGATTCCTACAGTCAGGGGTTCAGTTCTCATTACTGAGTTGTACACTGTCTTCTCTGCATTCCACCTTTTATTAAGATCATTTGTTGGGTGATTGATTGGGGTTTTGGAAATTAACCCTTTGGCATCTTGTTTTGATGGTGAAACACAGAATTGCTGGTGGGATTTTAAAGTCTCTCAGCCATGATCTAACTCCCTTATCCAGCTGGGGAAATAAGTTCATCTGTTGCTTCCTGCACTCTGTGATTCATCCATTTAGTCCAAGTTTTTTAAAGTTGTGGGTTTTTTTCCTTAGGAGGTTGGTTTGGCACTGAGAACCTTACTGGCAACAGTAGATGAGAGTCTCCCGGTGCTTCCTGCAAGCACCCACAGAGAGGTATGTAAAGCTCAGGCATTGTTTTAGTAGCCTCATCTAGGACAGCCCTCTGGACGTGTTTTGGCTCTCTCTCCATTGCATATGTGTATTTTGGTTCACTGAGCAGAGTCTGAACTCTTGGGTTATCATTGGACATAAACTTTGTTGGAATTGCTGCATGAACATGGGCTTGTAGTGACTTACATGAAGATGCTCAGGCAGACAACATCCACCCATAAGAAGCTGACATAAAAAGTGTTAGCAGTGTTCACACAAAACCAGTGTTAACTCTTAGTTCAAGCGTCACCTTTCATTAAGCTATGGCTTGCACACAGTCATGGAACAGGTAATTGAGCACAGTTTGGTGTAGCAGGAAGGGTTTGATGAGAAGATAGCCTGTAGTAACCTAGTTCTGGATGAGGAGTGATTTCCTAATGGAGTTCATGAGTCACAAATAAAATTACTCTTCTCCAAAAACTTGAATTTAGTGCAACGAGAAAGACAGAGAATGGTTCTTGAAGTGCCGTCAGAGAACCATCCTGGCTTAGCTGTGCAGTTCTGTTAAGTCAGTCACCTGGATGTGGCTTCTTGAGTCCTTTAAATAGCGGTAATAAATGACAGTAGGGGCCTGGAAACCTGTAACAAGGTGTTACCTCTAAAATGTGGGATTAAAATTCAGGATTGGTGACTTGAATCTTGGTGCTATTTAACAGTAGGTGGCTCAGCAGCTGACAAGGATGCTCTTGACCTCCACACAAGTGCAGAATTTGTCTGCTCCCCTTGGTGCCCACAGAAACCTCAAGTGTGGGCCATTGTGGGAGGGACTAATGCCTCTTACAACTTGCACGGCTGACCTGAGTTTTCTTGTTCCAGATTGAGATGGCACAGAAGCTGCTGAACTCAGACTTGGCAGAGCTCATTAACAAGATGAAACTGGCCCAGCAGTATGTCATGACCAGCCTGCAGCAGGAATACAAAAAGCAAATGCTGACAGCTGCTCACGCTCTGGCCGTCGATGCCAAAAACTTGCTGGACGTTATTGATCAAGCCAGACTGAAAATGATCAGTCAGTCCAGACCGCACTAAGTATTGATGGAAGAGGTTCATCAGTCCAAGAATTCTGATGTTACTTCACCTTCCACCAGCAGTGAGGATTAACCCAGTGTAGTCCTGGCTTTACAGCGCCTCTTCTTTCAGCAGACCTGACTGACCACTGTTGGTTCTCTCTCATTACAAAAGTTTAACCCAGTTTTTCTCATAAAGCCAAGCTGGTCTGGGATTCAGAAAGTGGCATTATCACAAGGTGAAGTTTGTACAGAAGCCCTCGGGATATCACACCCATGGAGCACACTTCACTTTTCTACCGTCGCATGGGGCATGCTTTGCCCAGAGCTGCCACAGAGTTACGGTCTCAGCCAACCCTGTTGGAGCAGCAGATTGGAGAGAGATATTGTGAAGAATTCGGGGAAACCTCAGGGCTGAGAATTCTTGCCCACAGTATATGAACTACCCAGACTGGAATTTTTTTATTCGAACACTTATGTTGCAATATGCTAATCACAATTTACAGAGAAAGAATAAAAAGCTATATTTTCAAGACTTCAGTCGAGACAAACTAAAGCCCTCTTCATCTTCCTGCCTTTTTTGTGAACGTGTGAAGCATTTGTTTGGAACTAGCTGTAGAACACAACTGAAAACTTGTCTTTTTCACCAGAATAACATGCCAGTTCTTTTGTAGCAATGTTGTTTTCCTTGGAAGCAAAAATGCTGCTTTGTACCAGAGCAATTCAGAGCTGCATTTAGAGGAGTTCTGTAACCATTACTGTCTCCCATTTTTATATAATTTATAAAGACAGAGTAAAGCCATGTTGAATATTTTAAACCCACTGTAGTTAACTAACCCATCCTTTTTGTCTATCTTGCCTGGGAGGAGTTACAGTAGAGCAGTGTAATTAGATTTTCCTTGGTTTTCCAGTTATGCCATCTATTCTGTTAAAATAAAAACCACACTCCCTTTTTGCTGTTGAGGGATATAAATTATTCTCAGGAAGAATATAATGAACTGTACAGTTACTTTGACCTATTAAAAAGGTGTTACCAGTGATGCTCTGGATGTGTCATTTTGTGTGCCCTCCAGAAGAAAGCACTCAAGGTATTTCTCTGTTTGGAATCTTGCCCCACCCCCTAACCACAAGGATTTATCTATATTAACCTTTGCAGCAGTAAGCAAATAGGAAATCTAGGATTTTAGGTAGTCTTCATGAGGCAGTTTTTTCCTCCAACTGTGAAATACGGGAAACAAGTCTGTATCACTGGAAGTGACTTGTAATTACTTGGTGTTACTCCTTAAGACTTCTAGTATCAATTTTCTTAGGGCTCTTTTAAAAAAGGGGTGGGGGGGATGGAGCAGTTCTGAAAACCTGGTAGAGTTGATGTATGGAATAAATTCTTCCATGGCAACCTACATCTTTTTTGGGAAGGTAGGACAGAGCAGATTGCTTCCATTTTGGGTCTAGATGTGGCACACAATGCCCCTACACAACTCCTGAGTCCTTACACCCATGGAACTTTCTGCTAATGTGTAATTTTCATGTAATACTTTGAAATGCACCTCTAAAAGACACCCTTTATCTTGTTCAACCGCTCTGGAAAAAGTCCTGTTCACGTTACTTCAGGAATGCCTAACTAAAAGTTTCTCTTTTCATAGCAAAGTTACAGAGTCTTCCACACTCACCCTTCAAAGCTGTTTTGAGATGCTGCTTGGCTTTCTGAAAGGCAAAACAGGGCACACCTTATTATACAGGCTCAGCCTACTTATCAATAGCATCCTGGCTTTTCGTCTCCCTGGGCCCTGTACCTGGGAAATTCAACCTCTTCTCCCCCCCGGAACTCCACCTCCAGGAACTCTCCTCTGATGAAATGCATGTAACCCCTGCTGTGCCGTAAGTCTTACCTGCCCCCAAACAGGTTAAATCACCTGGTACTAGAAACCGCCTGGTGGCAGCTGCACTGTTGCTACAGCAATTAATGGACATGTTGCAGCTTCAGAGAGGCTGCAGCACAAAGTTACATGACTTCCGCTAAACAGGACCACAGCATGTGGCTGGCAGCCTGTCAGCACATCCCATCCTCACTGTGACCACATTTCCACCTTTGTCCATACACAACAAAAGCTATTTGAAGCTCTGTGACTGTGTTGTGCCCACCTGAAGAACCAGCAAGGGACAGCTGCAAAATTCTGCAGTAGCATGTGATGGCAGCAGTTTCAGCACCTGCAGGTAACCATCTACACCCCTTTACATGCATCCATACAAAAGACAAGAATACAACTGAATGATCTTTATTATAGACAGGTACAAAACTAATTAGTCAAAAAGACCAAAGCCCATGTCATCATCTGATTCCTCTGACTCTTCTTTCTTTTCCTCTTCTTTCTTCTCCTCAGCTAGAAAAGCAGAGAAATCAGAGATTTTCCATTTTTGCAGCTCATAAACGTCTCACAGCACAACAACCTTTGCATACAAGACTGTAACATCAAGAAGCAAGGCCCAAGCAATCGTAATAGGCCAAGGAGACCAGTATTTACAGTTCTAGCAAAGTTGGTTTGTGCATTCAAAACTAATTCCTATCAAATCTAAAGAACTTTACAAAGTTGTTGTTCTCCTTTCAGCCATTAGGATGAGATGCATTACAGAAAAATATAAGTCAGCATTAATTCTGAGGCAGCACTAATTGTGTACAGTGACTCAGATGTACAATTTCAGCCTTTCTGAAAGAGAATGTTTTGCTTTCCATGATATCCACGTTCACACAACGCACAACCACCCACTTTAGAACTGCAACAGGAAACGCCAGACTGACCCTCAAGATGGTAACAAACAACTTTTTAATTAAGTCTTTCTTCCGGTAAAAGACCACTGTGCTGGATAGCGAAGCCCACTTACCTGGGGCAGCACCACCTGTAGGTGCAGCACCACCGGCTGGAGCAGCTGCAGCTGGAGCCCCACCACCACCAGCTCCTACATTACATATCAGGCTTCCGATGTCGATGTTAGCTAGAGCCTAGAGAGAACAAGCAACAGGAAAGTCTCATCAGCATAGGGCGTGTGAGGCTGCCTTGCCTGCTAAGTCACTACCATGAGCGTGGTGATGAGAACAGGCCACGCCAAACCAGCGGCCTGTTTCAATCGGCGTCAACACAACTCACCGTTTTTTACACCGTCACACAGCATTTTGAAACGACACATGTAGGAATCTATCGCCCAAGCGAGCAACACCTCGGAGACGCTGATTAGTTGCGATCTCTGCCCGACACTCCCCATATCGCAACGAGGACGTCCTCGCGTTTCCCACCACCCCTCGCTCCCCTTGAACTGCCCGCAACGGCTGCTGCGGCCACCCCACGGCTCCCCCTCCATCCCGGCCCGGCCCGCCCTCTCGTCTACCTTCGCGAAAAGGCCTGGCCAGAACGGTTCCACGTTCACTCCGGCCGCCTTGATGAGCGCGTTGATCTTGTCTTCCTGCAACGAGAACGGCGCTCAGCAGTCAGGTCAGACACGGCGCCAGCGCCTCCCGCCCCGCCGCCCGCCATGCCGCGGGTCGCCGCCATCTTGTGCCGGCGGGGCCGGGGCCTGGGCCCGCACTCACCGTCACGGTGACCTCGTCGTCGTGCAGGATGAGAGCGGAGTAGATGCAAGCGAGCTCGGAGACAGAGGCCATGGTGGGGGCGCGGTGCCAGTCGCCGGGTGGGACGGCCTTAGCTTCAGCTGAAGGACACAGCACCTTACGTCGCCGGAGAGGAAGAGAAGCGCGTGTCTATGAGGGAGCTTTATAACAGCGCCCAGAGCCAATCGCAGGCCCGAGGAACAGAGCCGCAACGAAGTCGTCAGCACCCCTCGGCCAACCCATGACGGGCAGCGTACCTTTCACCAATGCCGTTGGAAAGCGCTCTGCCAATCGCAGCGTAGCAAGGTATGACGGGAGCGTAAGCAGGGCTCCGGTAGGTGTGGCGGTACCCAGGCTCAAGCAGCTCCCTATGGCCTCTGGGTGGCACTGCGGCTTCCTGCCTGTCGGCTTCCCGCCTTTCTTTCCGCCCTCCTTCCCTCTCCTATCCTCGTTTCCGTTCCTATGCTTCTTCTTTTCTTCCCTCCGTCCCTTCTTTCCTCGGTTCTTCTGGGGTCACCTGTGGCCCAGCGTTGCGCGCCCCTGCCCGTCCCGAGGGAAAGGCCCTTTCTTTCCCGAGCGGGCAGGAACACTTGGCGGCCTCCCACGGTTGTACTGGCTCCGCAGCAGTGCTGCAAGGATCAGCACCATAAACTGGTTTGGATTGGAAAGGACCTTAAAGATTCAACTCCCCTGCCACAGGCAGGGTCACTTTCCACTTAAGAAGGTTGCTCAAAGCCTCATCCTATCTAGCCTTAAACACTTCCAGGGACAAGATATCAACAGCTTACCTGTACAAACTGTTTAGCGCCTCACCTCTGACACAGTGAAAAATTTATTTGGGCCAGATTGGCTTTACCAAGGGCAAGTCTTGGCTGACCAAGCTAGTGGCCTTCCACGATGAAGTGACTACCTCAGTGGACAAGAGAAGAGCTGCAGATGTTACCTGGACTTCTGCAAAGCCTTTGGCATGGTTCCCCACAACATCCTTCTCTATAAATAGGAGAGATACGGATTTGATGTGTGGACCCATTCAGTGGGTAAGGAATTGGTTGGATGCCAATGAGCCACAGATTGGATGCAAATCCAGAGCACAGTGGTCAGTGGCTCAGTGTTCAGATAACATGTAGTGTCCTTTAGAGGTCTGTAATGGGACCAGTAGTGCTTAATATTACCAATAACATTGGCAGTGGCATCCAGTGCACCCTCAATAAATTTGCACATGAATCCAGCTGAGTGCCATGGTTGACACATGTGAGGGATAGGATGCCATCTAGAGGGATCTGGACAAGCTTAAGAAGTGGGCCCATGTAAACTTCAGGAGGTTCAGCAAGGCCAAATGTAAGCAAGGTTCTTGACCTGGGTGAAGGCAACCTTGGTATTGGTACAGGCTGGAGAATGATGCGATAGAAAGCATCTATGGAGAAGGACTTGGGGTTACAGAGGATGAAAAGCCAGACATGAGCTGACAATGTGCACTTGCAGCTCAGTATTCTGACCAGCTGTATCGTCACCTGCATCAAAAGAAGGATAGCCAGCAGGTCAAGGGATATGATTCTGCCCCTCTACTCTGCTTTGCTGAGATCCCACATGCAGTACTGCACACAGCTCTGGGACCCTCAACACAGAAAAGACACAGACCTATTGGAGCAGGCCCAGAGGGCCACAAAAGTGATCAGAGGGATGGAACACCTCTCCTATGAAGACAGGCTGAGGGAGCTGGGGTTGTTCAGCCTGGAGAAGAGAAGGCTCCAGGGAGATCCTGCTGTAGTCTTACAATAATTAAAGAGAGATTACAAGAAAAATTGAGACAACCTTCTTAGCAGAGCGTGTTGTGACAGGACAAGGGACGATTTTAAATTAAAAAAGGGCACTAGATATAAGGAAGATTTTTTTATTTACAAGTTTGGTGGAACAATGGCACAGGTTGCTCAGAGAGGTGGTAGATGTTCGTCCCTGGTAACATTCAGACTCAGTCTGGACATGGCTTTGAGCAACGCCATCTAATTGAAGATGTCCCTGCTTATTGCAGGGAGGCTGAACTTTAAGACCTCTAAATGGTCCCAGTCCCTTCCAACCCAAACCATTCTATGATAAATAAATCAAGCTCTCAAAAATAAGCTTAGTGCTGTTGTACTGAAATGTACATTTGGAAGCAGGACACAAACATTCCTCTTGCTTGTGGATATGAAGAAAGCTGAGTGATGGAGGCCAGCTTTTTCTGTTCTGCTTTAGTGGTGAAAGTAGGAGTGGAAATATGTGTGGATCATAACAGAGGAAAGAATAATACTAATAATGGTTCTGCTGTAACAGTCCTTAAGCTAAGAATTAGTAAAAATGCTGATGCATTGTTAGAAAATAAAATATGAAGGCCTAGAATTTAAATGTGATACTTACATAAGCTCAGGCTTTGTTTGGTAAAGATATTAATTAAATGAGATTTGCCTACATCCTTGCTTCATGGCTGTCTTGCTGCATCTGTTGAGTGACACTGATAAGCCTGCTCTGTAGTGGCTAGCGAAATCACACCACCATGTAACAACTAAGCTAAATCCCAGTTTTTCTGCTTCCCAAAGCTTTTTGAGGCCCAGCATCCAGTCAGGATCACTGGGTAAGAAAGGTCAATTCCAAGACAGACCAAGAGGTATGGTCTAGAAATTTGTAGTGGTGTGTTCTGTAACTCTATAACACATCACCATCCTTTTGGAGCAGCACAGTGGCAGAGATTTGACCGGATGTGCCTGTTCATTACTTAGCAGCCAAGAAAGGGAAACATCAGCAAGGTGCAGGTGAACTGAGATGATTTTTCCTTTCTTAAAACAGCCTTTTCCTGGCTCTCCTGGTTTCACTTTTTCAGTAACTAATTGTTGTGCTAGGCTTAAACAGGCCAAAATAGGCTTATACGTGTCCTGGCTTGCCCAGGTTGACATGGTTTGAGGAGCTTTGCCTTCTGTTTGCACTCATAGTTTGAGGACTCTTGCTGTTATCCCACACTTAAGCACCCCAGCATGAGGCATCTAGTATCAAGTTCTGGTTCACAAAGTAAGTTGTCACACAGGTTGGTAACCTTGTGGTGCCTTCTGGAGCTATTACAAGGTCTATGGCCTGTTAATAGCAGACCAGTAGCATTTTCAACAGATGTCAGGTACAGAATCACATGTACAGTCTTGGATACAGTATTTACTTATCTTCTCTTTGGAAACTACTTTTCTTCTTAGCTGGATTTTCTTATGTGGTTTTGTTTGTTTGTTAACTGGGTTATTACAACAAAGAAAACATTATTTTACTAGTTTAAACTATAATGATCAGCAGATTTAACATATCCCCAATAGGTGGTGCTGCACCTTTTGCATTGTGTTCAGTTGTTGTATTGTTGGCTCTGATCACCTAGAATAGTTAAATCTTTCTTGAGTGAACTGCAGTAATTACTCTTAGAAAATTTTCACTTGTGGGTTTATGGGTTTTTTTGTTGTTTGTTTGTTTGGTTGGTTGGTCAATTAGCAATTTATTTGGCAAAAGAAATGAAGTTGTGGTTTTGTAGCTTAGTAATTAGGACGGTCATCTGTTTGTAGAAAGACAAAAGTGAAAGTTTGGTCCCTCTACCATTGATTAGCTGTGATTAAATTGGTAATTGTAAAATAACAAGCAGTCCTTGGGAAGGGGACCAGAACTCTCAAAGTTTATGTAACTATGTAAACACATGAAAACATAGAATCGTCATCTTCTTCACTGTTGTTGTGATCTCACTGGTTTTATATTCTTATGCAAAGCAGCACACAGAAGTTCAATGCACATGCTCAAGGTTAACATCTTTCTCCAAAGCCTTCCATACACAGAATCACAGAATGGTAGGGGTTGGAAGGAACCTCAAGAGATCATTGTGGTGGATTAGGAACTTGCCCCATACACACAACTGAAATTTACCAGACCAGCCTAGACAGCTTGGAAGTAAGATAAAGCTATATTTACAGCAAAGCAAAATTTACAAGCATATATACACAATATATTTACAAGTATTTACAATTATATACAAATTAGAAATAATATAGCAATCCAAATTCCCTCCTGGACAAAGAAACTGCCCAGAAGGGGCTCAAAGCCTCTCTGTCTCTCTCCCAGACAGACAAAACAATAAACAAAGCTTAAGAAAAGTTAAGGGAAAATGTGGGGATTTTTATACAATATTCACAATAGACATTGGTTTTGATTAGGTAATGGCCCGAATTTGTTTTACACCATCATTAGATACAAATTGAATATTGGATATTACATGTTGAATCAGTTGTATAAAACAGGGAATGATACATGCCAAAAAAGTAACAATGCCAAACCACATAACAAATAAAACAAGATCTGTTTCACCAAAGGCCCCCCTGGAAGCCAGGAGAACGAGCCCATATCCCATCCTTCCCAGGTTTGGACAGGTACGGGAGCTAATTTTCTAATCCCAGAAGATACTTGTTCCACTACTTCCCCATTGTCATCAATTTGTAAACAACAGTTAGAATAATTTAATTTTCAACAAACCCCTCCTCCTTCTGCTAACAGATAATCAAGAACCATTCAGCCTCTCACACCTTCTCTGGCAGGTGCTGCAGGCCAAGCGGTTGAAGAACTTTCAGCAGCTGCCGCAGCTGGAGGAGAAGGTGCTGGTGACCAACCGGGAGGTGCTGGAGTGTCAGGGACGGCAGGGACTCCCCCGCCGTCCCCAAGCTATGGCTGTAGGTAGCCTGTGCCCAGCAGCTCCCNTCTCCCAGACAGACAAAACAATAAACAAAGCTTAAGAAAAGTTAAGGGAAAATGTGGGGATTTTTATACAATATTCACAATAGACATTGGTTTTGATTGGGTAATGGCCCGAATTTGTTTTACACCATCATTAGATACAAATTGAATATTGGATATTACATGTTGAATCAGTTGTATAAAACAGGGAATGATACATGCCAAAACAGTAACAATGCCNGGGAATGATACATGCCAAAAAAGTAACAATGCCAAACCACATAACAAATAAAACAAGATCTGTTTCACCAAAGGCCCCCCTGGAAGCCAGGAGAACGAGCCCATATCCCATCCTTCCCAGGTTTGGACAGGTACGGGAGCTAATTTTCTAATCCCAGAAGATACTTGTTCCACTACTTCCCCATTGTCATCAATTTGTAAACAACAGTTAGAATAATTTAATTTTCAACAAACCCCTCCTCCTTCTGCTAACAGATAATCAAGAACCATTCAGCCTCTCACACCTTCTCTGGCAGGTGCTGCAGGCCAAGCGGTTGAAGAACTTTCAGCAGCTGCCGCAGCTGGAGGAGAAGGTGCTGGTGACCAACCGGGAGGTGCTGGAGTGTCAGGGACGGCAGGGACTCCCCCGCCGTCCCCAAGCTATGGCTGTAGGTAGCCTGTGCCCAGCAGCTCCCTGGTGGGTGCCCAGCCTTGACCTTGTGGGCTACCATCCTGCTCTTGGTGGGCTCCCAACCCTGACGTGGAGCCCCTCTCCGCCTACCAGGGTCCCGGGCACATGAGGCTGAGTGACACAGGAGGACAGGAGGAACTGTCCCTTGTCCCCAGGCTCTAGTGATGGCCAAATGGCCAAGCTGTCCCCGGGAGCAAAATGCTGGGCCCCCAGCCTGACCTTGCTCTCCTCTGCCCCTGCCAGGGTCCCGGGGACACCAGTGGTGGGTGTCGCTGCAACGTCAACGGGCAGAGGTGCCACCCCCAATGCCAAAACTGCCACTGAGGCCCCCACGGAGACGAGGGACCCCCCTGGGGGCTACCCAGCAGAGCCAACCAGGGATGGGAGCCACTCTCCTGGCACAGAAGGAAGGGCCCAGCCTCGGGCACAGACGGTGCCACAGCCAGGTGATGAGGAGGGACACGGAGCAGCCAGGTGCCAGCCAAGTGCCAGAGGGCCCTGCACCAGTGCCACATGGGGACAGGTTGGGGGGCTCCACAGAGCCTGTGCCAACAGTGGAGCCCCCGTGGCAGGAAGTGATGTTGGGACAGCGGTGTGGGGGAGCCCAGTAAACCCGTCTGCGTGACAAAGCCCGGACACTTCCCAGCCCCTCTG